>JADLZK010000008.1:0-57525 GCA_015847255.1 Hyparrhenia diplandra
AGGTTCACAAAACATTTGAATGCAAACCTTCCTATGAGCATGCTTGATGGTTGGAGGAACACGTAGACACTTTGGCTTTCTGATAAAAAAAAAACATAGACAACTGGAGCAGAAGTTGGAATAACGCAGTTGGTTAGATATTTAGTGATAAATAAACAAATATAGACAACTATAATAGAAGCTGGAATAGCTCAGTTGGTTAGAGCGTGTGGCTGTTAACCACAAGGTCGGAGGTTCAAGCCCTCCCTTCTAGCGCAATTTTTTCTTTATTTTCCAATTACTCTTTTTCTCTTTCTTTTATTTTGCATTCACAAGATCAATTCTCCAATTTTGCTCCTGTTCCTCTTTCTTTTATTTTTTCATTTATTTTCCAATTACTCTTTTTTCTCTTTCTTTTTATTTTGCATTCACAAGATCCAATTCTCCAATTACTCTTTTTTCTCTTTCTTTTTATTTTGCATTCACAAGATCCAATTCTCCAATTTTGCTCCTGTTCCTCTTTCTTTTTATTTTTCATTTATTTTCCAATTACTCTTTTTTTTTCTCTTTCTTTTTTATTTTGCATTCACAAGATCCAATTTCTCCAATTTTGCTCCTGTTCCTCTTTTTTTTTTTTTTCATTGTCTTCTTTATTTTCCAATTACTCTTTTTTTCTCTTTCTTTTATTTTGCATTCACAAGATCCAATTCTCCAATTTTGCTCCTGTTCCTCTTTCTTTTTTTTTTTCATTGTCTTCTTTATTTTCCAATTACTCTTTTTCTTTTTCTTTTTATTTTGCATTCACAAGATCCAGTTCTCCAATTTTGCTCCTGTTCCTCTTTCTTTTATTTTCATTCGCAAGTTTCAAGTACTTGTTTTTCTTCATTCATCTTCTTTATTTTCCAACTGCTACTTTTCTTCTTCTTCTTTTATTTTTTTTTTTACATTCTCCTTATTATATTTCTCCCTATTTCCTATTCATTCTTTTTAAACTTAGATAAGGTAACTATAAAAAATATTTCTGTCCCATCCAATCATATCCAAAGTTTACATGCCTTCAGCTTCAGCACACAATTTTCAAAATGGATTGACACTTCAGTATGAGAGAAAACAACACTAATATATAACTTGTCAGCATATCCAAGTAGAGAGAGTCGTTCTCCCAATATCCTCGGTGTCAGCGTATCCTTATCCTCCATTCTCGTGCATTGCTTTAGACTAGGTGATACCGTATTGTATAGACCTAATCAAATTTGTAATTGTTGGATTTCAAGAAAGCGAGATCTCTATCTTCTTATCAGAAAAAAAAGTTCCTCGTTTTAAATATGTTTAGTTTGGCTCCTCTGCACATGTGCTACCGGGGCCACGCTAAAACAAGCCATCCTATTTTTTTAGACGAAAGGATTAGTTATTTGCTTAAATATACAAAATTGGCGTCCCCATTTAGTTAGACTCTTCTTCATCGAGCAACTTTTTTCTGGCTTCATCTAGTGGAGCAATTCTATTAATGCAGCTAAAGTTGTTTAAGAAAATGGTTTGTGAAAACTTCTTATATGTGCTAAAAAATAGTGAAATGGCTATAATAACCTTTTATTTTTTTTTTTCTTTGGATGACCCACACTAAGATTAGTCCTCGTCAATCTCGAGATTTGCCAATCCAATTTAGCTCTTCGGGAGGTGCTCACAGTGTATGGTGTACATGCAAGTCTCGAGATTTGCAGGTCAAATTCAATTTTCCAGAGGTGTTTATAGGTGTAGGATGTATATGTGTATGAATTCATAGGGTAAATGTGTGTTTTGTCTATGAGTGTCTACATCTAGGTCGAACGGGACAGCCAGTCTAGTTACAATGTTTTTTGTTTTTTTGGTTTTTACTTTTGACTACTCGTAAGCTGAAGACTCTTCAGCAACGATTACAAATCGATGTGCTCTGCAAATGTGGATGGAGCCTGGAGGTTGAACGGGTCGGCCAATGCACGCGCGGGAATCGAGCTCACACTGCTCTGACACTTGCACTCTCGCTGGCCTGCCTCTTCGTCTCCGACCGATCCGATTCGATTCCATCCCTCACCCGGCGTCCTGCGGTGCAAGCGGAACCAGCCCGGCAGCCAATGGCAGGTGCGTCCAGCCCGCCCACGCGCGCGCTTGTTTCCAGTTCCAGGAGCGGCCGACCCTCCGCGTATTCTGACCGGGTTCTTCTCCCTCTCCCTCCCTCTCGCAGCTGCGCGGCGGCCGGGGGGCGAAGGCTGGCGGCGGCGGTGCGGGGAGGAGGAGCGCGTGGCTGGCGTCGGACGGGAGCAAGCGCTGGGGAGGCCTTCTTCCTGCTCTACACGCCCTTCTGGCTCACGCTCTGCCTCGGCGTCGTCGTCCCCTTCAAGCTCTACGTGGTACGGTGCTCCTCCTCGATCCGTCTCATCATCCATCTTGTGTTCGTTCATCTAGAGCCAGCCAGCCAGCCGCATGATTCTCGGCTGGTTGGTTGTTGGCCGCGGTCCATCGATCGGGTTCCACTTCCACATTGGATCGAGATCGGAGCGGGTGAATGAACTATTTATAATACTGTATATATTATGTCTTTTACCCATTCTTGGCTTCTTGTGTCATGTGCAGAGGTTCACGGAGCTCGAGTACCTGATCCTTGGCTTGGTGTCCACCGTGCCGGCGTTCGTCATCCCCCTATTCCTCGTAGGAAAGGTAATAATCCATAAGGGCTAGTTTGGATTCAATCATTCCCCTTCGAATTGGAGGATATTAAGGGAGAGTTGAACTAAAGTACCCCTCCCCCCCCTCTAATCCCAAGGGAATTGAATGATCCAAATGATCCCTAAATAAATGAATGAATACCGCCCTCCTGGCTCTGGCTGCTCATTTCACCAAATATGTATGCTTTTCTGTTCAAGTAAGGTTGCAGGATACGCATGCTCTATGTTAATTCTTCAGACATGTGTTTTCGTTTGTAAGACACGCTAGTGAAGGGGCAATGCTCGTGTTAGCATTTTCATAATACGTCAGCAATCTACCATTAGGTGAGAATGTATGTAAGATGGAAAAGCAATAGCAGGTAGTTGGCAAACTATGAAAATTCAGAGCAGACTGGTATGGGGACAGGGCAACCTCCCTTTATATTATGAGAGCCCTCTTTGCTGTTTGTTTTCCCCCTTTGTCTCGAGACGTGCTGCATTTGTCACTGTCAACCACGAGCCCTGTCGCATTCCTGTGTTGGCGGCTGCCAGTCATGTCCTCTTCTTTTCACCTTTGACAGCACCTGTTATTCTTAATCATCTATCAGACCAGATTCATTATTGTGATTTGTGAGAACGACCTTATGGGTGATTTGTACAATTCATACCAGGTCGCGTTCAATTTGTGAAAATGACCTTTTGTACCGATACTTTGCTTCAGGGCTATCATCTTGGATATTAATAACAAATGTCCTTTTTAACTTTCTTTGGCTCCCTTTGAAGATATTGCTGTTCATTTTTTATTAAAAATGCAGTCATTTTCTTTATATTGTTTAATGCGAACTTTTCTTCTTAACCTAAACTGGATTTATATGTTCAGAAACTAATTATCAGTATCTTCACTTTTCAGGCAGATAGTGTCAGAAATTTCAAAGATCGATACTGGGTCAAGGTAATTATTTAATCTATGAATCATTTGTGACAATTTAGTTTTTATAAATATTTAACAATTCTTTTCATGGAAAAACATTGTGTAAATTATATTTGTTATTGTACATCAGATCCTAAAATATTCAGCTAGTTAACTTCAGTGAGTTTTAATTTCACCTAGTGAGTGCAGATAAACTATGCGGCGAACTTGGAAAAATTTACCAGTTTGCCTCTGATGAATTGGGACTTTAGAATCATTATTATTGGAATTCAGTGTGCAGCTACTCTAATGATTCTAGCAGGCTACCAGTACAAAGAACTAGACCTGTATTTCTCAATTGTTTATGGATTTCCTTTTACTAGTGAGATTTGTTGGTTCAGTTTGTCTCATTGAAACCATTTGCTAAATCCAAAACACATCTTGCCATTGCAGGCTAATATTTGGATTATAATTTTTAGCTATGTGGGGAACTACTTCTGGACACATTACTTCTTCACAGTTCTTGGTGCTTCATATACTTTTCCATCATGGAGGATGAATAATGTAAGACTTGATGGCTTCTAGTTGTTCTTGTAGATGTTCTCCTTTTTTTTAGTGGCATCTTTGTTGCAGACCACAGTTACAAGTACCGCAATTTTTGTCATGTGATCCAACATGCATATGATAGTACAATTAGAGGTTTCATGTTTCCAATATTATGTCGCTGCAGTTAAAACTGTTTTTTTTCTCTGCTGTAAATAAATTCTGGCTAATTAAGTGCATTGAAATTTGATGTGATGTCATAGTAATAGATGACTATGTACTACCATAACTTCTTGTTGGTGCTGTTCTTAAGGTCTACTTGGATAAATTGAATAGAGAAGTTATTGTTATTATTTTATTGACAAGGAAGATCCAGGATGGTTATGAACAGGGGAAATCCGTTACCTGGATCACATCACAATTTGGAGTAAGTGGATTATTAGTTTATTAACATAATTTTTTACAACAAGGTTGCGGATGGCTTGCTTTCAGTAAATGACAAAGAAGATGGTATGTGGAACCACTGTGGTTTCAGAATCTGAATCCAAGCTTGCAGGGTTCACCTGTATTATCACTTTCAGGAAACTGACAATAGAAACTAGATAGTTGAGCTGGCATGTATGTTCTGCATTCGTTTTAAGAAGAAATGTGTCCAAGAACCTTGTTCCCGTTTTTTTTTCTGAGTTAATGATTGATCACAGTTGCCATGTTATTTATGATGTTTTTTAACTGCTTTCATGTTTCAGGTACCTCATACAACTTTTCTCCTGACCCATGCTTGCTTCCTGTTCTATCATATGGCATCGAATATGACACTCCGTAGATTACGTCACTCTACAGCTCACTTACCACAGTCTATTCGCTGGTTATTTGAAGCAGCATGGATTTTAGCACTGTCATACTTCATAGCTGCACCTGGAGACCCTAGCCATTGCAAATGTATGTTCTAGCTTATATTTAATTTCCACTTTCTAGTTCTATCTCTATCCATTACTCTATTATTTTCATATCTTTTTTGTTGATATTCTGTGTGGACTTTTGCAGTTCCCATACTATGAATTCGTTGACCGGGATGTAATGTACAAAAGTTGGTTCCTTGTTCTACGCAATATACTTCATTGTCAGCTTCCCAATGTTTTCAAGGTAAAAAATGAATCTGAGCTTAGATGTGAACAACTAGTTCCATCCCTATGAAAGTCAGCTGATTTCCTTAAGAACAACAATGCTTCTACTATTTCTTTTTGTGCTTTATCCATCTGTCGGTTTGCCTTCAGTGACTAAATCGGACTATGTTTACCAGTCTTATTAAGTTTACACAAAAGATCTGTTTATACTAAATAGATAGATATATTGCGTGTATAACATCTCTCAAGCCTCAAACCTCAAAATAGAATGAACCTGCTCAGCATATCAGCTCGGTCTGTAGGAGTGTTGGCTCATTGTGTTTTGTGACTTTTGTGGTTTCGTATTTTGTCTATGTGAATATTTTTTTTGCTTTTGTGGTAAACTTAGTAACTTATTTTTCCTTCAGTCTGAGATTAAGTAACAAATCTTATGTAGCAAGCATGTCTTCCCTGTTCCCACTCATCACCTGATGAAATAATGGAATAAATGGCACTCTGATTATTGAGGCAAATAAGACTTGTCGCAAGACCAATAGCACTTCCCGTGATTGATGTTGGCAGACATGTCATGACCATGATTTGATTTAGTGCTGTTATATTGGAAATACAGAAAATGAGGACTTATTATAACTTTTTTCGGCAACTTAGTGTACCTCTGTTACTTGTGGTTCAGGATTGATGAGAAAGATAAAAAGTGGAACCTGTCCAGGTATCTGTTGACTCTTTGGGCGCTGCAATGCTCGTCCACGATAATACTCGACCTATGGCGCATATTTTTGGGGCCAATAGTTGCCATCCCAGAGTCGAGGCAGTGTGGTCAGCCAGGGCTCGCATGGTTCCAAGTGCAGAAACTAAAGCACCTGATTCAGCGAAGCTGCAAGTTCCGATGTTGTAACATCATCATCATCTAGCATTCATCATGAGTCGTGACTGATAAAAATCTGCCTCAGCTGCACCAAAGATATGATGGCATTGACATGATGTGCCCTCAGAAAAATGATGACATGATGTGTAACTATAGACTGGCTAATTGTGTCGTGAATATGCTTGTTGTCTTGTATTTTGTTTTGTATCATGTTCATGACATGCCCGTAGTAGTGTGCTAATTTTTTTTAAGGCTGCATAGCAACAGTTAAAGTTCTTAGTGAAGACACTTCAAAAAAATTCTTTGTGAAGTTTTCTGCAGAATAATCATGTACGAGCTTTGCTTTGCATCACCGAGCACTGTGCTCCTTAACAATGTTGAAGAAAGGTGACTGATTGGGTGGTTGTATTTTCAGTATTTTGTTGTTGCCATCAGTTTGATCAGCAGAGTTGGGTAATCTGAGTTAGAGAAAGATTACCGTGATGTCTTTTCCTGAGGGTCTTGCCTCGTAGACTGCCCCCAGCTTATCAGGTACGGTTTTACCTTTGAATTTTCATTGATCCGTGCAGTTTGATAGATGCTTAATTTATGTGTGTCCATAATTTCATTGGAAATGAAATGGAATTGAATTATCTTTTTAGTTTTCTTTCTTGATGCTCTCTCTCAGGCAGGTGGAGCAAAGATGTTGAGACTGTAATCCATGTCCTCCAGCCTGGTCAGTAGGAATTGTGGAGCACAAATTCACTGACGCAGAGATCTTGGAGGCCAGGGCCACAGTGAAAAGATCAGTGGATAATTGGCTTAACGAATTTGGACCCTTGAGAGAAATCATGGCAGCAATTCTTTTGACAAATGGAAATGATAAGAGTACCATTGTTGCCATTCAATAGTTATATTTGAAATTTCTCCCCTTACTGAATTCATGGATGTACCTAACGTGATCAAGGTCTGCTTATTGAGAGTTTATGTATAACTACTTGAATTTCTGAAACTCTGCGGTGCTGTATGTTCAGTTTAGCATCTAGTTCCAACATAGGCACCTTATAAGTCGTACCAGTGTGTCCGTAAAAACCAAGGTTTCACTCGACATTAGGTTCACAAAACATTTGAATGCAAACCGTCCTATGAGCTTGCGGATGAACCTGTAGAAACTTTGTTCTTGCAGAATATAAAATAAAAACTATAGAATACATTTGAATGCAAACCTTCCTATGAGCATGTTTGATTGGTTTGAGAATGTAGACAAAATACATAGGAAACTGAAGCACAAACTGGGGCACAAAGCTGGAATAGCTCAGTTGGTTAGAGCGTGTGGCTGTTAACCACAAGGTCGGAGGTTCAAGCCCTCCTTCTAGCGCAATTTTTTTTTAAAAAAATAGATAGATTAATATTAGCTTGCTTTATATCCAAACACGAAGCAAGTTAACATTAATCTTTTAAATAGATAGATTAATGTTAGCTTGCTTTTATATCTATCTATTAGATTTGATGCAAACATTAATCTATCTAGCCCTTTTTATTAAACCAGTTTACTAACACCAACCTCCCCTCCATTCTAGTCTATCATGTGACAGATTTTTTAAAATAGATAATCTCAAGATATTTGTATACACCTAACCTAGATAATGTTAGCACTAATTAGATTAATCTATCTGTTAGTTTACTAACTTGCTTTATATCCATACACCTAACCTAGCAAGCATTTAACATTAATCTTTTTAAATAGATAGATTAATGTTAGCTTGTTTTTATATCTATCTATTTAGACTTGATGCAAACATTAATCTATCTAGCCCTTTGTTAAACCAGTTTACTAACACCAACCTCCCCTCCATTCAAGTCTATCATGTGACAGTCTAATCTCAAGATATTTGTATACACCTAACCCAGAGATAGCGCGCGGGCGCTGAAAGGCAAAGTGTGCCCGCCGCCCTATCTATATTAGATCCGGGAACGCCCACGGAGGACGGCGTGTCGTTTTCACACGGCGTGGCAGCAGGGAACACGATGCCCCCTCATTCATATCATGCTCAACAGCTAGTAAAGCTTGACCCTTAGTCCTGTTGTTCCTACTAAACAATGACGAGGTTTTGCACTATTTAGTACATGGAAGACAATTAAGACACCTGACTCAAATAAAATTAGACTAGAACCGATTTCATGTATCCACGGCAAGTACAAAGTGTACAACAACGCTTTCGCCATGATTCATGAACTGGCATCGCCCTGCATGCTTTATTGCTGCCATCCAACTGGCCCTTGTGCTCCGTAGCGCCACCGCGGACCCGTCCGTCCTCCTCCCCTGGCCGCACTTCAAACAACGCGACGCTTGCAACGCCGGGAGTTCCCCTGTTATAAGCACGAGCTTGTTGTACAACATTTCTCCCTTTATATGTTCAATGCCTAGTCGGGCGGGAATGTTTCTCCCTTTCAATGTTTTCTTTTCGTTACCATGGATGTTAGGAGTTGTTTAGTACTAGCTTGGGCTCTAAACCAACAAAAAAAACAACCTTTGGCTCCTCAAGAGAAAACACGGCTCCTTCTTTTTAAAATGTTTTGTGTTGCTCCTCCACGTACGGAAATTTGATGTCAAAATCCGTGCTAAACATGCCGGCCTCTACGTTCTTCTTTTGATGAATGAGTACTTATCTTTAATTGTTATAGCCTGATATATTTGACAAAAGATTAACTGTTTTGAGGCGACAAATAAAGCACTAAATTATCTTTAATTGTTATAGCCTGATATATTTGACAAAAGATTAACTGTTTTGAGGAGACAAATAAAGCACTAAATATTGTTCGTGATTTGAAAGTTGAAACATTGGTTGCTACGGATCGATGCATACAGCAGCCTGCAACATGAACGGAACGGATAAGCGCTAAGCTACTCCTTTCCTTTGTTACACACGTATACACATCACGATAATGCACGTCTACAAATTGCCTTCATCCAGATCCAAACATCCAGTAGTCAAACCGATCCTACGTGCCGCTGTCGGGTGGCGGACACGTGTTGCTACGTACGGCGCCGGACGGTGATGCCTCTCGCCGGCCGGCTCGCCGTGTCGACGTGTCTACTGCCGGCGACACGTCACTCTACTGCACGCAAGGTCGCCTTAGGTTGGTGGACGGCCGACAGCAACACGGCCGAACTAGTACTCATGGACAAGCCACCGGCCGGCATATTAGTCGTTTGGAGATTTGGATTATCACTGGTAATTAGTACTAGTTCTCCTGTCAGTATCTCACTTGCAATCATGCATTGTTGGCGACTCCTATGTGTGTCCTATCAGCTGCTGCCACACTAGGCACGAGCTACCTAGCTTTTTTCTAACCGAAGTCAGCAAGGAACCCCAGTCTATTTTTTAATTTTTAATAATGCAGTCGTTTTAAATTCGCTCATACGAGGAGTTGAACCCTCGCTAGATGCTACTGAAATGCTCTAACCACTGGCCTAGAGACCCTTTCGCGAGCTACCTAGCTTATTGACTACTCCTACAGCAAATTGGCCAGGTTTTTACTACTCTGATGATAATTCAGTTGGTGATCACACACTACTACTCCATAATCTTATATCTGTCAACTAATTAAGGTTCTTTCTATCTGGTAAAGCTCACCTAATAACTAAAATGTTTTATTTAGGACCCATTATCTCCATCTTTTTGGTTTTGTCCTAGCTAATATATTTAAACCCCTGGAGGATGCCATGTACCTGTCAGTCTCATCTATGCGTGATTCACATGCTCTAGGCAAAGCCTGTAAGATCAAGACGATGCCTTTAAAAAGGAAGATGTCGACTGATGCATCGTTCATGCAGTGGTACACTGGTACTGGTAGTAGCTGAACTCGTGCCCATGAACGACATGATCACACTGCCGCAGCTCACAATGCAAGTAGGCAACCTATTATTATTGCTCAATTTGTTTTAAAAATATTATTGCTCAAATGACCATAGAATTGCAATATTCCGGGCACTTGCTCGTCAATCCACTTAATTTGATTCCAATTAATTGTTCAGCACAAAATAGCAACATTTATTTATAGCATTGAGTTGAAATTACATGAATAATAACAGAATGGAAATTTCAGGTCAAATAATTATAAATAAATTTAACGGATTTATAGAAAATAGCAACATTTATTTATATTCCATTAAGTAAGGCAATGAGTCGAATAATTTATCCAACTGCTTCCGCATGGACAAATCTGGAGCCGTGTCAATGCGGCGACGACACGTCAGACATAGAGGAGGATGACGTAGGAGCGTCTCCCGTGTAGTATGTCGGCACGCCGCTCAGATCCATCCATATACGGAGTACATGCATACTGGATTCCACTTTATTATTAATTATTAATTGCTCTCTGAGAAATTTGACTTCAATTTCTTTTCTAGATCCAGAGCATCCACTGTCATACAGTCCTGTATATGGTTGTTTCTTTTCAGCATATTTGCCCATTTTTTTTTAGCAACTATATTTGTCTCCACTGTAAATTACAAAACTCAAAGGACATGTCATTTACTAGTTCTTTTTGTTGGCTTTATCCAATTTTACAATCTGATGGCCATGTCCTTTTCACCAGTGTGGCACACTGACACTGACACATATTTTATTATTCCATAAAAGATGAAGATGAAGGATATTTTGGCCTTCATCCATCAGTGGCCATGCATCAACAGGCCCACTCTCTGACGTGGATGTATCATGTGCTAGGTCATCTTTTTGACGCCCATACTCATCAACACCTGAGAGGAATTTCCCTACTTCTTCCTCCATGAATAGTTTGGTGCCAACTGGTGAACACAGAATGAACCTGAAATTTACCTGGACACTATTCTAATCCTCTTGTCAGTCCACACCATATGATATCATGCTGACTTTGTATATCTTCCAGGTGAAGCAGTTGAATAACTAATCCAAGTTGTTGCAAGGTTTTATTTGATGTTTGATGAAGCAGCCACCCATCATCACCATAATAATCACACATTGTCCCACTTCCCAAGGAAGTGAGGAAATTCAGGAACCCACAGTTCACACTCCACATGGCCAGTGTGTGTAGTAGCTGGAGTACAAAGCATTGGCCGGCCCTGAAGAAATGCATCCGGCATTTCGTGCAAGCAAAAGCCTCTCGTTTTTCTACACTCCATGTTCTGCAGGTCGGTCGTCCAGCCCTACATTTTCTCAGAACAGCTGTTGGTTTCCTCGCTTCCAGAGCTGTACAAGTTTCTAAAACAAGGAAGCGGAATCCCAAGAAGTTGCCAAAAGAAAAGGATAACATTTAACGTTCTTGCTTCAGTTGAAAATGTGTAGGGAAAACAGAGGAACTTCAAAGGAGTCTCTGCTTTATACCTGAGTTTTTGTGTTAAATAATCAACCGCCAATTAACAAGCGGTGATCTCATCCAGTAGATCGATGATCTGGTAAAGTCTAATGTCCATTTCATCCACCAATATCATGCCAAAGCACCATTATCACCGGGATGGAGGTGTCGGTTTTCATAGCGTTATCCGATATCACGGCAAAGCACCGTTATCACCGTGATAAATGTGTTAGCTTTCGTAGCGTTATCATTATCCCTGAACAGACGCCCCATCGCATGGCGGTTCATTGTGTTCCAATGTATAAAAGTATACCAATATATATCATCAATCAATAAAAGCATCTCATTCCATTCATTTGTTACCTATTTGAGTTGTACTAGATTACATTTTAGTCCCTCGTACTCTTAAAACATAAGAAAGAATAGAAAAAGAAAAAAATTGGAATGATGTATAGTTGAAATCCTGTAGGAATCTAGAATGTGGAGAAGTTAGAAATAAAGTGTTTGGATGGCACATAGAATCCTAAAATACAAATGAGACTAATATTGTCGGGAAGTGCCACTTTGATCTAAGGTGCTGGAATAATAAAAAAATCTCTAACCATTTTGATCTTTATATTTTAGTCATGGATTCTAGGTATTTGAGTTTTGTTTTTCAAAAATATCCCTAATCATTAGATTTCTGATATCCTACCGTTCTAAATGGAACACACAACATACACATGCAAGGTCTCCATCCTATGTTAGTCCAAATTTCATGCATTCAAGTCCACAAGAGCGAAACAAAACACACAGAGGCAGCCACACCTTCTGCCCTAGCTAGAGGGCAAGAAGTTGTATGGGCTAGGTGTGGGGATTCAGTTTGACCTTATATTTGGGGTCAATTTTTTTGATGTATCAAAATTTTAGTCTTTGAATTATAAAAGCAATCTTAGTGCCATAATATAACAAGACCACAACTCGGTTACCCAAACATATGGGTAAGTTCTTCTGTCTGACTGAGTTTAGGGAACAAAGGTTAGGTGGGTGATGAGAAGAGATAAAAAATCAGTGAAACAATAGATCTAGGCATCTAGCCTTTGCTCACAAATTGAATGTCTTAGAGGCAAATACATATAAGTCACTATGAGAATCACTACATCGAACAATACCACATAGATCTAGGCATCTAGCCGCTGCTCTCGTGGCAACTAGGGTGGCGGCCTCATTGATAATCTACAATGAGGAGGGAGGGCCAGAGCACGTGAGACGAGGACACATGGAACTAGGAATGGGGATAGGGACATGTAGTTAGAGTCGTGGATTATCGGGTACATCAAGACCAAACAACATAAGCATAGGTATCAATTGGTATGGGCAAAACAAAAACCGAAGTTAGTGATTGATGATCGAAATATCGATCTTTTACGGTTTTGATCTCGACTGTTCCTTTTTCCCTCATATACCACAACCACGGTCGCGTATCAGCTCAATTTGTTGTCTTTGCATAAAAGGTTTTATGAGTAGGACAACAAATTAGATCCTTGATACGATTTGAGTTGATGCGCTACAAGAATTTACCTTGTTTGGTTGCAAGAGTATTTTTTAATCTGAATTTGGATTCTATAATCCAGATTCAAACGGCCTAAATAACTTCATAGGATTGTAAAGTTTCCTCTTAATAATAAGATAGAAATTAAGAAGTGAATCATCAATTTATAGTGTTTTTCATCCACTCCAAAGGAGCCCGAGCCAGGTGGTTGAGGCGACTAGAGGTTCCCGTCTTCCGTGTGCACACTGGCCGACCATTATACTGGTATCATTACTGAAGTGCAAGTGTAGGTCTAGCTGCAGTAACCATCGGTTTTGATTGAAACGAGCTGGCCATTATCGCAATCATGAAAGGTGGCTACTATATGCAGCTATGCCTAATGGCTTTTACCAAAAGCGCTTGTCAACTCCAACCTCCTCCTCTCGTGTCCCGTTGCCCTCCCCTACAGCCGCAGCATCGTGCTCCTCGACCTCGCTAAAAGCCAACAAGTAGCCAACCGCTCTCTCCCCCTCCCAGAGCAGAGCCAGGCAACGGCACAGCACAGCACAGCACAGTAGAGAGAATCAGCAGAGAAGAGAAGGCGAGGAAGCAGCAGTCAGTCAAGAACAGGAAGGGGAAGAGCAAGAAGAAGGGGGGGAAGCAAGATGCTGCGCGGGGGCACGAGCATGCTGGGGATCATCAACTTCATCACCTTCCTGATCTCGATCCCGATCCTGGGGGCGGAATCTGGCTCGCCTCGCGTGCAAACTCCACCGACTGCATCCGGTTCCTGCAGTGGCCCATCATCATCGTGGGTCTAGTCCTCATGGTCATCTCCCTCATGGGCTTCGCCGGCGCCTGCTACCGCCAGACGTGGCTGCTCCGCCTCTACCTCTTCGCCATGTTCTTCGTCGTCCTCGCGCTCCTCTTCTTCATCATCTTCGCCTTCGCCGTCACCGACCGCGGTGACGGACAGGTCGTCATGAACCGCAGGTTCCCGGAGTACCAGCTCTCCGACTACGGCGGCTGGCTCCGGGACCGCGTCGCTGACCCGCAGTACTGGGCCACCATCAGCGCTTGCCTCCGTGACGGACACGCCTGCGCCGGCATGAGGAGACTCGCCAGGGATCCCAACACTGGCATGCTCGTGCCGGAGACGCCCGTCATGTTCTACGGCCGCAATCTCTCCCCGATTCAGGTCCGCTTTTCAACAACCCCCAATCCCTCCTGGCTTTCCTTCTTTACCTTCGTATTCCCTTCTTTCTCCCCATCAATCAAAGGAAAAAAAAAAAGAGAGAGATTCGTCAGTTCTTCTTGCTTTCCATGCGCGATTCATTCGATTTCCATGTATGATTCAAAATTTCCTAGGCTAAGGAAAGATGGGATTTTATTCAAGTTTTATTTGTTCTACTAGAGCACAAAAAAAGTCAGGATTTTGTGATGATTTTCAGTTTTGCTGCTGTCGTCTGCAGTTGCTGCTAGCTGAAGTACTAGCTTATTATCAGGGGAAAACATTTTTTTGGTAGATTTTTCACTATTTTGTATCATTTCCACGGAAAAAGGCCATCAATCAAGAGGGTAAACAATCATCTAATAAATAATCCAGGTTCTTCCTGACCTTTGATTGCAAAGGTAGTGTAGGATATTCCAGCTACTTCTACTCGGCACCACTGTGGATCTCGAGATGAACTTTGCTTGCCCCTTTCGTCAGCAGCCTGCCCCTTTCGCGTAGCAAGACATGACCTTTACTAGTATTTAATTTGTTCATTCATCGTGCAGCAGCTTCCACCTTTCAGAAATTGTTAATTCATCGGGCCTTTTGCTTGTTCCTGATTTGGGGCAAAGCAAAGCAGCTAGAAGGGTCAATGACTTTGGCAGCCCCTTCGATTCCAGCATATACCTTTCTTCAAAAGCAATCCTTTTCCCTGCTTTATTTACTTTTTGCTTCTCTGAATTGCTTTACATCACGGGAAGAAATTCCGTGCAAAATTCTGTACATGGTGCCTCTAAGTACATGCTCTTTTTGCTGATTAGAGACTCAAAAATCATGGATGGGGAAACAAATCTGCATCATCCATTCCATGATGGCGAAACATGTCACTGATTTTTCAATTTTCACTAAACAAACTTAGGACTATCTCTGAAAGAAAGTGACCCTTTTTTTTTTTTTTTGCGAGCAAGAAAGTGACCTTTTTTCTTTCCGTTGAACAACAAATCTGTACTGAAGTACTTACTACCACTCAACCGTAGACAGTACTCTGAAAGACGCTTAACAAGTAAGCATCCCCATGACTCATTGGTCAATCGAGTCGTGGTCCAGTCAGTTATTTACCCCCTCCAGTCACCACTTCAGTGCAAAGGATGAGCGGCACTGGGAGTTGACATTATTGCAGTGGTAAGTAGAATCTGGTGTCTGTGGTGAGGCTAAGGATAATGTCATTGTCCTAGCTTTTTTTCTTCTCATCTTTATGGATACCAGACGACAAGGAGGCCCACAATTAATTTTATGATTGAGGAATCAGGGCCTCTCTAAGCGTCCTACCAAATACACCACTGTGACCAGGACAGCCAAAAGCCACTTGCTAGGTGTTACATTTCAGAGTTGGAATTGGGACCATGGAAGCCTTACCTTGCCTGCCATTATATTCTCTATATGCTGTCTTTTCTAGCCGTGAGTGTTTTTCTTTTCGTTGTTAGTCTGACAAATTACTTGCAAATATACATTTTTTCCTTTTGGTTATTTTCTGTAGAGATGATACTAACTGGAACACAGAATATCTATTGTTCATGTTTATTGTATATGATGGTTGGCCAGTGGGTGGAGAAAAAAAAAATTTAAGGGCTTGTGACAATTGTTCATTTGATATCTGTTGCAGTGAACAGGCACCCATCAAATGCTCGTTAAATGTTTGGTTCTGTAGTGCTATTAGTTTGTTTCTTCTTGTGCGTGCACACATGGACTGTAGATAAGATTCTTCAGATTCTAGTTATACAGTCTTGGATAGTATACAATTCTGTAGCAGGTGCCTGTAAGTACATACCCTTTTGGCGATTAGAAATCATGGATGGGGAAACAAATCTGCATCATCCATTCCATGATGGTGAAACATGTCACTGATATTTTTCACTAAACAAACTTGGAATTATATGTCTGAAAGAAAGTGACCTTAATCAACTGAACAAATCTGTACTTACTACAACTCAACTCACACAGTACACCTAAGACGGTTAACCAGTAAGCTGCAAGAAGTTCAGAGACCAAGTATTTCAGGACAATGAACTCTCTTCAAGCTCAAAACATAATGCTTCCATGTTACATTTTTGTTTTGCTAGTGAAATGAGTTTTGGGTTTACCAGAGTGACTTCTTTGTCTCTCAGAGTTGTTGATTCTGTGGTCTCTCAGGATACGGTTTATGTTCATTTCAGTTATTGTTCAATGTAAATTTGTCTGAATTGAGACATTCAATTGCCTGTAAGAACTTGAGCTTAGACGCTGAGTGTCTCTTGTTGATGAGATGCCCTCAGACTCTTGAGCAACTAAGAAAGCATAAATGTTTTTATTCTTCCATTCTATATTTGGTTTAGTTGGTAGAATTAATTTCTATGTTTACAGGATTGAATTGAATTCTTTTTCTTTCGGAACAAATGATTAGCCGTGTGATTTGTCAGGATACTAACTGATACCATTTTTGTGACTGACTACTGCAGTCTGGATGCTGCAAGCCACCGACATCATGTGCATTCACCTACATGAACGAGACATACTGGACACAAAACCCTGGGACTGTGACCAATGACCCTGACTGCTTCAGGTGGAGCAGCGACCAGCAGACGCTGTGCTTCCAGTGCGACTTCGTGCAAGGCTGGTGTCCGCGGGGATCAAGAAGAGCTGGCGCAAGGTGGCCATCCTGAACATTGTGGTGTTGATCATCCTTGTGATTGTCTATGTCGCGGGCTGTGCCGCGTTCCGCAATGCCAGGAGGATCGAGAATGATGAGCCGATGGGCATGGCGCGGATGACCAAGTCCCATCCAAGCAGGTTCCAGTTCTAGGCAGCTGCTGCTACGGGTTCGGAAGCTTTTGCCTTGTACAAATGACCAGTAGTGGGTGGTGCTAAGGCTTTGGCTTTGTTATATCTTACTGAAATGTGGATTCTACTGCATTTGGTGGTGAAAAGGGGAAGTTCAGTGTGGTTTGGGCTTGTGTTTGCTTTAGTGTTTAGGATAGGCCTATTATGTGTTATTAGGCGTACAATATGAGATCTGCAAGAAACAAGAGAAGTTAAAATCATCTAGGACCTGTTCTGTATTGGAGATTTTAAAATTCTGGGGATAGTTTTATGATGGTGCCAGCCATGATGGAATATTTTCTGAATATCTCACTGTATGGCAATACTATTAGAGGTATGATGAGATGGTTGTACTGCAGCTTCCAGTAGGAATGTATGATTCTTCACAAATTTTTTTAAAAAAATCTTCACAAACTGTTCACTGCTCAAGTTACAGCCGGGCACTTGTTTTGCTTCAGCTTTGTGAGATAATAACAGTATGTGAGCATTCTGATGGCTGTTGCAAATTTGTCAATTGTCAGTGGCCACGGCCCAGATGGTCTCCGTGGACCCTTATTTCAGCCTACAAAACCCTTTTCCGAGTGCAAACCATGCAAGCCCACTAACAAAAACGCATCCAAGCCCATAAATACTGACCGGAGCTAAATTAGCATCGGAGGCCCATCACAAATCTTTTACGAGATCCTTTCAGGCCGCCAGAGTTCTAATGACATCAGTGCCAGAGTCAAGCTTAAGTGCTCATAAGCCAATCAATTTTTTAAAAAAGATTCTAGTTCTAGAAAAGCGTATGATTGAGCTCACTTTACCATTTATGCCCATCTAAAAGAGTTCTGAAAGGGTTAATACACACGTCAACAACACAGCACATGCATGTCTTGCCTGCAGTGAGAATGCAGGGAGTACTAGGTGCTGACTGATTTGATCAGACAGCAGAAAATAAACCTCCCCAGCTCATTAGCATGTTACCCCTGGTAATCCAACTATTGACATGTACAGACATTAGACAATGCTGCCCAATCAAAGTCTGAAACCAGATGAGCTTTATTCCATGCAAAAAGCGAAGAATTTGATCAATGTCACCCATGTGAATGTGCAAGACTGAAATGGAACCGGATAAAGCAGTGTGCACACTTGGAATGCATCCAGAGCGGCTCATATTCTCCGGTTCAAACGCATCACTTTGATCCCATGCTTTGTTCTCTAGCAGGGGAGTCAAATGCTGCTGGAAGAATTAAGCAGCAGCCATGAAAGGAAAGGACACTGATGACAGTTGTTGACATTTCTGCTGATGATGTTCAGCATGTGGTTGACTGTCCCCTGATGGATGGAGAACAGACAGGTCTCCTAGATTTCTGGGCTGGCCGGCGGAAATATCTGAACTGGATGGCGCGTGCACTCGGTTGATCTGTTCATGCGTGCATATGGCAATCTGATTCATCGATCGCGGTCGCGTTTGGATGTGGATTGATTGGTAATTTGGTGTGGATTTGGAGCCATTTGCAAGCATGTGTATGTGTGATGTGTTGTTTTTCTTTCCAGCTGGGTAAGGCGGCACTCCCTTGTCAATGTTGTTAGGTTGTTTGTTTTTGCTTTTTCCTTGCTTCCTACCAGTCCTACATATGAACTAACTGCATGCGCTACTATGCATGATTAGGCATGACTCGAAAAGATTCAGTCTCTGCATGAACTTTTTCTCATGGATGTGAACTCCTTTTTTCAGTAAATAAACGAGATTCGGTCTCTGCATTAACTTATTTCTCATGAATGTGAACTCCTTTTTCAGTAAATGAACGAGATTCAGTCTCTGAATGTACTTTCTCATGGATGTGAACTCCTTTTTCAGTAAGTAAACGAGCTGCTGAGTAAGATGATGGCTACGTGTACCTCAAGATGCCCATGTAGAGTGTTGGTGTCTCGTATGCACACAATTATTGGTAAGACCAGATACAACGCAAGTGCTGCCGAGCACTAGGCTAGTATCAGTACACGAACAATTGTCTACCCAACTAAAGAATCAAACCAATTGGATTTCCCCCTTTTTTTTTCATTCAAGATACTGAATAGACTACACGCATGTTGTTGGTAGTAGGATCTAGGAAATACAACTGTTTGCCCACTAAATTCTAGAATGCGCGTGCTGCATCATCAGTTCCTCATCAGCTGCAGCACTCTATTGGGCACGTCTGATTACATTTCAACAGGCAGTACGACACACTTTGACCACTGCTAAGCAATTAGGTCAATCAACTAGCTAGAGAATTATTCTGATTCCGTTCCGATCCGATCCAATTGAATTTAAATATATAGCTGGGACCTGAAATCTCAAGGTTTTCAGCGATTCAGCACTCGTGTTTTTCGTACAGTATTCTACCAGTCATAAAAGGCTGTTTGAACTCTCGACTCTCGAGGCAAAAGGTCATGAGATACCAGCTAATACTGTTCAAAGATCGAGTGAAGAAGTCCTTACTTATACTGGACCTTCAGTCCTTCACTCACTCCTGTATGCTTTATGCATCTGCATGACAGCGTAGATACCAATTCTTTCGACATTTTTTTATAAATGTTCAGATTGTTTTAAACCCGCGGCCTCTATATCCACAAAGGAAGAAATGTTTAGATATCTTGTATGTGTCTACTGCTAGACGACGACAAATCCATCTCATGCTATAGCAGCTGGTGGCCTGGTCTTGACATTTTCATCGCATGCCAATTTCTGTTTCCGGCTGCAGTCATAAGCGAGCAACGACAAAGTCACTGAAAATTTTCAGGCAACAGGAATTGCAGACACAACTGAACTGGTTCTGTCGTCAGCTCCAGCAGAACTCTCTTGGTGCAAGGCATGTAGTAAGCTCTTAGGATCCATATACCTGCTAATTAAACAAATACTAATAAGTACATACTGTACATTTCCCATTAGACATTACACTAACATTAGATACATTATTTCTACACATGTTGATCAACTATATAAGTACGATTTATCATGCATATTGCCTTTATATATATGTAGCTAATAGAGCGTCATTTCACTGGATCATGTGGCATGTACATGCTCGCTAGCTGGTTTGGCATCGGCTTTGAAACCGCTGCATGCGGTCCAGATAATAAGGCCGTTAGGTAGGTAGGTTAACTTGTTTATTTGGTAATTTTCTCCTGTCTCTGCATGTATTGTCCTACTATGATTAGACGTACCTGAAGGAGGTTAAGAACTGTGAATTGGACTTACATGCATGTAATCTGGCAACTAGCTAGGAAATCCTATAGTATTCATGAGGTACAACAGACAAGTAGTCCCCTGTCGTAGTTTAATAATTAGCTTCCCCAGTTGAGGTCTAGAAGGCATTTTTTTTAATCTGAATCAGACAGTCAAAATTTTCTCCACACAGTTGACAGTTCTTTAAATTATTGGTCTGAACCTGAATCAGACAAGTTAGGCCAGTGGCATTTGCGACTTTGTGTTGTTTGGTAGTTGCTTGCGATACTAAGCTAAAAATCCATGCCTGTTTGCTATTTTAGTAATCTGTATCACTGTTCATATATACAGTACCTTGGTTATAACCATTCAGAGAGCATCAAATTAAATAGGCTAATTATAGTAGTGGCATACATCGTACTATTAGTTTTGACCAACTAATGAATGGATGATGTGAACTGCATATGATTATTGGGCCTCGTTTAGATGGCTAAAGTTTCTAACATTTTTTTCCCTCTCTCTCCATCACATCACATTAAATACACCAAAATACATATGTTCGGAGTATGAAATGTAGGTAAAAAAGTAGCTAATTATACAGTTTAGATGTACATTGCGAGACGATTCTTTTGAGCCTAGTTTCTGCCATGATAGGATAATATTTATCACAAACAAACGAAACGTGCTACATGAGTTCCAGCAGTGCTTTTTGCAAATTTTTCAACCAACTAAATGAGGCCTTGTTCCGTTTGCTTGAGTTGTTGTTGACGCTACTATTATTATCGTCCATCAGAGCTAAGCTAGATGCGACAAAACAGCAATAACTAATACAGGTACATGTCTGAAAACATGAGCAGTTGGACACTGATGATGAAATAAAGTCCATCTACTGGGGAATTTAACTAGATTCCGTTTCAATCTCTCACATTGTTCTGGTTTAACGATAAATCTTTTAATATGCATGTTGTGCCTGCCAATGGTAACTCAACGTGTTCTTAAATATTGTTTCTGTGGCTTCAGTTCTGCACAAGAGAACATATATATATACAGAGTGCTAGATAGTCTTGTTTAGGGCTTGTTTGGATCAAAGGATTTCCAAAGGAATTTTGGAGGAATAAATTCCAAAGGAAAGGATTCACTTTTCGGTGTTTGGAACAAAGGAATGCTTAATTCCTTTCCAAAGGAAAGGAATTCATAGTAGTGCAAAACAAAGGAAATAAAACATCCACTCCAACTCAAGGGAAAGAATCTTTTGCTCCTCTTCTCTTGCTATGCTTGCTCATGTTCCTGTAGTTTTTTTCTTCCCTGCATTCCAAACAACTCAGAGTATTTATTCTTGCGTTTTGAAATCCTATAGTTTTTTCACTTTTCACTCTATCCTATTCCTACGGTTTTTTCCTTTCCTACGTTTTGCATTCGCGTGTTCCAAACAGGCCCTTAGTCCTTGTGGATCTACTACTATATAACAATTTTTAGGATTTTGGAATCAGTCCACATTCTTGCCTACTACGTACGTACGTTCGTAGAAGGTAGAACATACAGTATATAGAAACAGAAATGTTAAAAACGCTCCACCACCTGTCCAGATTGGCAAACTGACAGCAGGTTCAGCAGATTTCTGAACTCTGAACTTTCGTTTGATTCCAGAACCAAGTAGTGTACGTACATTAGATTCTTTATTCAGAATTAGTATACGGACAAGTAGCATTATTCCATAATCCATACATATTATCAAAAAAAAAAAAATCCATACACAGCAACAATAATACTGTATTAAAGAGAAGCAGTGTCATACACAGCAACAGTTTTTCTTGTACTAAATCAAGAACAGAAGTTTGTTGTCGTCGTTCGTCCCCAAACGAACTAAAGCTCAACATTCAGAGGGATTCGATCGGCACTCGAATTGCTTCAACAAACCCCAACCACGTTAACCCTTTGGGTAACTTGGAATTATGACATCCAATCGAGTAAAAGTAAATAAGAACTTACACTTATCCCCATACACACACATATGTAACTTGTATACATATACGGATCAGCTAGATTAATTGTGTAGATTATACTTGCATTGGGCGTTGCATTGACGAACAGCTAGCGCAGCTCGTAGGTGCGAGATCATGTCCAGAGCGCCTCGTCAGCCCAGCTAACGGGGCTAGCCTGCATCTGCAAAGGCAGCACCACCGGCGCCGTCGACGACGTAGAGCGCGTCGGCGGCGGCCATCATTGGGTTGGAGACGACCGCAAGCTGATGATGCGAGGAGGAGGAGTAGTCGGCGGCTGCGCCGCAGTAGGACGGCGGCGAGGCGGTGGCGGCGACCTCGACGCAGAGGAGCGCGAGGAGGTGCGCGTGCTGGGCGCGGGCGCCGGCGAGCTCGGCGTGGGCGCGCGCCAGCTGCGCCTTGAGGTCGTTCACCTGCTTCTGTAGCTGGCAGATGGCGCCGGCGCAGCCGTACACGGGGTCACGGATGCGCGCCGCCGCCTCGTACACCATGCTGCTCACCGCGTCCGCACGGTGCTCCTCCGGCAGCTCCTGGAGGAGCTTGATGATGTTGCTGGCGCCGAAGACCCGGTGCGCGGTGGCGAACTTGTGCGGCTCGGTGGGCGGGAAGTAGGGCGCCAGCACGCAGCGGTCGACGCAGCGGCGGCGGAGGATCTTGCACGCGGCGCACGGGCTCAGCACCACTGCTGCCGCCGGCTGTGGCTGTGGCGACGACGGAGGTGACGGCGCCGCTGCCGCGGCCACGGCGCAGACGACGGCCGTGTCGCTGGTGCAGTCCATTTAGTTAGCTGCTTGCTGTGTATGTAGCACACACCGGCCGGCTGGCACCGATGATCGAACCTGTGGAGCTTGGATATGGAGCTGGAGATCGATGGCTTCCGAATTTGGATTTATATAGTGGTGATGAAGAGTGGACTAATGGCAATGGCCTGCCACTGCGAGTGCCAGCTAATAAGGCGCCAAGGATTCGTTCGACCCATTCAATTGATTCCCGCCATGGTTGCGTTGATGGTCCAACTAGTGCGGCACTGGAAAGGCTGTCTGTTTGGTCCCATGAAATTCTTCTACTGAATTCCAACCAAAATCTAAGGAAACACCACCCAAAAATTGAAAAAAAATCATGATCATCCCAGGTATTTGAGCGGCTCACCAGGGGTATACAAAATCCAAAGAAATAGTTATAGTTATTTACAGAGCTAAAACTGATCAGATAAATCCAAAGAAAGTGTGGGTTGTGTTCATATCCTGAAAAGTGAAGCTGAAAAGCATTGTAATTTTTTTTTATTTGTTTGTGGTAAATATTGTCCTACTATGGCCTAAATAGACTCAAAATATTAGATGCCAAAGAAAAGTACATCCAAACTCACTAGTACACAAAATGTTTTACATGACACCCCAAATGACCTCCGTGGCGGGCATACACTTCACCCGCTACGGTAGTTGGCTAGCCGCCTTTCTGCTGCTCATCACGGTTAATTCATTTTCCGTGGTGGGCATTGTAATTTGCCCGCCATGGAAAATGCCTAGGCCCAACTGATCTACTTTCGGCCCGATAAGCATACCTAGTTATATATATACATACATTGTGCACATTGAAACCCTAACTCCCATCCCTCCTACACCGCTCTCCCTTCTCTCGCTCTCTCTCGAAACATCAGACGCCGCGTGAGGCCTCCCTCTCCATTCCATCTCCAGCTCTATCTCTCCCCTCGCCTCCCTCTTCCCCCCCCCTCCTCTTTCCCTCGGGCGGCGCGCCTCCCTCCCCCTCCGCACGCACGGGGGCACCGGATCCAGCGCCCCTATTCTTCTCCGACGGTAGTGGAGCACGGGGGCGCGGATCCGCGCCCCTCCTCCCCCTCCCCCTTCTTCTCCGCGGCGCGGTGCACGGGGGTGCGGATTCGCGCCCCCATCTTCTCCGGCGGTGGGCGGGGCACGGGGCGCGGATCCGCGCCCCTATCTTCTCGGCGGCCGGCGCATAGGGATGGCAAAATTGTGTCTAGGGTTAGGGTTTGTAGTGGGCTCGCCCGGCGGGCTCCGGTTCGGGCTCGCAGGTGCACTTGGGGATTTTTTCTTAAAAAATAATTCATTTACCATGACGGCAAAAAAAATGTCCGCCACCATTAATTCTCATTAACCATGACCCCTCATTGGTGACGGGCACTTTTGCCCGCCTCCAAAAATAAAAAAAGGCCCGCGACTAAAAAAATCTTATAGTAGTGATTATCCAATTAGTTATTTCTGTTATCTACATTTGATGCTCCATACATGAGCCAAAAATATTTGATGTGACGGGAATCTTGAAAAGTGTAGCCACAATTTGGCCATCCAAACACAGTCATGTATGGTTTGTTATCTCCGCTCTGTCACACAGTCCGTCCCATCGCATACAAGAAATACTCCCTCCGCACCCCCCAACACACCCTTATTTTTACTTTCAAACATTGTATTGACAGCTTTGTCATGTTAAATTCTTTGCGCCACGGTTCTATTGACACACTAGAGCTGCTCTTACAACCTCTCTTGGCTCGACCGTTCTGGGAGCCCTAAAATACGACTGAAACCCGTGAGCTAGCTCATGAAAAAAGTTGAAAACGAGAAAAATACGTAGGACAACATGGGGCATCCAAATATTAAGTGGTCGAGTGTCGAGATAGCCATGTTTGACATGCTAGGCCAACAAAAAAACCTTGCAATTGTCAAGGGGTTTCACGGTGCAATGGCAAAGGCCATTGGTTGGGGGCTCCCACCCGTGGTTCAAATCGCAGGGGTGCGACACTTTATCCTGGATTTATTTCGGGATTTTCCGGCGCGCTGTTGTGCATTAAGTGGTAGGCGACGTCCCCGTCGATAGCGAGGCGCTAGTGGTGACTTCGGAATTTCAAGATTTGCCGGCTTTCCCCTTCGAAGGTGCTCATAGGGGGTAGGGTTTGCGTGCGTGTGTGTTCATAGGGGTGAGTGTGCGCGGCGTGTTGAGCGTCTGCGTTGTACTTTGTAATTAAAAAAAAAACCTTGCAATTGAAAGTATCTTTCTAGCAAAAAAAAAAAAAAAAAAAACGGCTAGAATGATGTTTTCTTGGCCAAGTGCATACTAGTTGCCATAATCAGGGACGAAGCCATAAAATAATTTGGAGGGGCTAAACAAAAGTACCGGCCATCGTCATTGCAGGCTACAACTCTGCCCCAGAGCCTCGCCGGTGGCCCGTGTCTAGGACAAGGAGCCGCCTGGGCTCCTCAAACGAGTATGCAGTGAAACGCTATGTTATTTTAAGGGTTGAGAATAATTTTTCTATAGC
This sequence comes from Hyparrhenia diplandra, assembly GCA_015847255.1. Lineage (NCBI taxonomy): Eukaryota > Viridiplantae > Streptophyta > Magnoliopsida > Poales > Poaceae > Hyparrhenia > Hyparrhenia diplandra. Next base: position 25,486 of record JADLZK010000008.1, read on the forward strand.
AAATATTTTTCTTTGATGAAACAGGAAGGGTGGGGACACCTAACTCATACTAAAGTTTGCTCGGGCTCTAATGTTTGGCTGGGTCCGCCTATGTCCTACGCTATAATATGTACATGAAATTTTTAACGGAGGCTTCATGTACGCGTCAGCGGTAGGGGGGGCTTGATATGGGGCTTGATGTATTGATATCAGTCTCGAAATTATGTGGATTTGATGTAGTGGACACCTTTTCAGTTCAAGGTTTTTCCTTTGATGAAATTAAGATGCTCAAATAAATTAATATATATTTTCTATCTCTCAATGAGATGTACAACTTTGTAGATTTGAGTTTTTTTTTCATTGAAGATGCTTAATAGCCGAGGACCAAATTTATCCGGTTTTGACAGTTGGAGAGTGTTTGTTACCCGGTTTTATAGTTGAAGGTTGAAAATTGAACTTGAATGCAAGCTGGATGTTGAAAAATGATGTACACGTTATCCTTTTAAAAAGAGTAAAATGCACCCTACGTCCTCAAACTATTCGCCTCCTCTCATCTACGTCCTCAAACTTTTAAATCAACTAACTAGGTCCTCAAACTATTGGCCCTTCTCATCTACGTCCTCAAACTTTTAAACAACTATCTAGGTCCCTCGTTGGCCCATGTGCATGGTGTTTGTGCTTACGGGGCCGCCTCCGTTGGTCATTCACCCTAAACAAGTACAATGCATGACCAATCGTAGGCGCCACGTGGCCACCAGCATCGTCGATAAGGGACCTAGATAATGGGGTTTGAAAGTTTGAAAGCGTAAAATGAGAGGGGCAAATAGTTTGAGGACCTAGGTAGTTGGTTTGAAAGTTTGAGGATGTAGATGGGAGGAGGTGAATAGTTTGAGGACTTAGGTAGTTAGTTTGAAAGTTGAAGGGTGTAAACGGGAGGAGGTGAATAGTTTGAGGACCCACGATGCATTTTACTCTTTTAAAAATGTCCTCACATCTTCATAAAAAGTACTTATATAACACAATCTCATAGACCGCGTTATGCAATCATAGCTGGGACACGTCGCATGTACTTGTTGTGTCGCCACGCATTGCATTGAGCCCCACCACGTCGAGGCACGAAACGAATCAACGGATTTCTCCCCCCCACCACGTCGAGGCACGAAACGAATCAACGGATTTCTCCTTGACATGCACCGATGTACTATATGCCATCGTGTTTGTCCTTGCAATGGATCGATTCGATCTCAGTTTCTAAAGTTCATATAATTGTATACGCATTCCGTGTGGACCTTATACGGCCGCCACCAGCAAATTGAAAAAAATCAAGCTACCACACTCTGCAGTGGCCTACGTACTGTACTCTCGATCCATCCAAAATTCAGACATAGGAGTATGACTAGGAGTAGCACAGTGCATTGTCTTCCACGCGCTTTTTCAGAAATAAATTCAGAAGCTATATGTACGAACGAGCTCTAGGGAGGCTGGAGCGCACTTTGTGAAGCCCGAGTTGAGCCCAACCTGGACACGCTATATATTATTAGCTGCTTTTTTTTTTTTTCTTTTTGAGCATCTATATATATTAGCTGCTAGTACTAGCTACGACGACACTTAGATCAATATGGTGATCAGGCCAGCTAAAATTGAGACTTGCATGGCTGCTCCACAGTAAAGTGCACTCTTTGTCTCTTGAGATGATAGCTAGCTAGTTTCATTTGTCGTCAGGTGTGAACTGAGGTACATTACGTACGTCATGCAGCTCAGCATGTATGTCAGCGAGCACGCATAGGAGAAGGCTGCTGTGTGCGTGTGTGTGGTAGACTTTTTTTTTAAAAAAAAATTACACTGTACAACGCAGACACTTACAATACACACGCACACTCACTCCTATGAATACACGTACGTAAACCCTATCCTTATCACAATACACACGCACACTCACTCCTATGAATACACGTACGTAAACCCTATCCTTATGAGGCACCGGAAAGACGGCGTAAACCGGTCAGATCTGGAGATTCTCGAAGTCATTACCACTGGCGCCTCGTCGTCGACGGGAACATCGCTTACCACTGAATACATAACGCCGGTAATCCTGGAAAAATCCCAAGAAAAGGTGCGAGCACCAGGATTTGAACTCTGTTGGGCAGCGCCCCTTTGGACCGACCCTACCATTGGACTACAAGCCAATTCGCGTGTGTGTGGTAGACTGGTGGTAGGTGCCAGCATAAGAAGTAGGCATTGCGGCCTGTCTGCCTGCCATTGATCTCTTTTGGGATCTGCGAAGTCGGCGTTCCGCGACCCCAGCCCGAACGGCAGGCACGTCGTGTCCTCCTTGACAAGTGGGAGGGCCATAAGCTGGGAGCCTGGATACAACGATCGCGGTTAGGTTTTAGTCACTTAATTTGCGGACTCCGTTCCTTCTTCAAGCGGGCGGTCGTCCGGAAAGATCTTCCCCATGTCTTGCGGCGCTGCTGGACGCGGGACGGTTGAGCGTCTGTGGTGCGCTCCGTCTTCGTAACCATGTGTAACCCAACTTAGTTTTTCTTAGTTTATTACATCTTCCAGCAGCCACCGTTTCAGCCGGTGCCTGCGCTCGCTCCCTGACATCTCGCCATGGGAATGGCGAAGGCCGTGCATCGTTTAACTATCCGTTTTTTTCTTAATGAAGTACGAGCTGAGCTCGCTTTAAAAAAAATCTCTCTTAGGATCGATCCTTCTATCAACCATGGACGACTTTCCATATGCAGCAGTGGATAATGCATGCATGCCACTACACACACTGATGATCTTCTTTTTCTTCTACATAATCCATCTCCTGCTACTGTTTTTAGCACTCTGCATGCATATACCTGCATGTTCTTCTGGACTGCTGGCTGCCTTTTCCTGGAGCAATGCAAGCAAGCAATAGTAAGACAGCCAACTGATCAGCAATATATAATGGCAGCGTACCGAACTCCACGATGAATGCAAGATTGATTCAGCGCAGACGCGGCAACTGATGATGGAATTCATCGGATCGATCTATAGCTTCTCTGAATTCTCTGGAAAAGGATACTGTATAGTGCTCGTGCTTGCGTAGACGTATCCACCCACGCACACGGATCACGGACAGCCTGCTGGTGCCTTCGATCCACCTGCCTGTTCGATCTGTTCCTGAACAGGAATTATTAGGCGATTGACTCCTCCTCAATTGAGCTCGATTTGATTGGATTGAATTGGAATCATCTCTTCTCTCTTCAGCTGCTGAAAACTTCTTGTTCATGCATTGTGTTGCATTGCATGGCATGACACCTGTTGATTCTGGATTGGATTGCGTTCCTTGCTTCTTCTTTGTTTGCGGGCGTCAGTAATAATTCAGAGCACTAGCAGAGCTGACGTGCTGCATGCTTGATTTCCTTCATCCATTCATGGTGCTCACTAGCTGTACTACATACATGCATGTATGCAACTACTATCCTACTGTAAAGAAAATGGAGAGCACCATTTTCTATAAGAAAAAGAGAGATAGAAACAGTGATTCTATCTAAAAAAAAAAAAGAGAGTATACATAAAGACAAAGAGAGATATTTCATTTTCTATAAGAGCCGAGATATGGAGAGTAGTTTCATCAAAAATAATAATAAATAAAAAAAAAGGCAGAAGAAGAAAGGGAAAATGATGGAGAGGGTCAGCCCGGTCAGGCCAGGCCAAAGCAAGTGTTAGTTAGGATGGAAAAAGTCTACTTTGGTCCCCAATTTTTTTGAAAGTTCGATTTTGGTCCCTCAACTCCAAAACCGACAAAACGGGTCCCTCAACTTTTCAAACCGTGCAGATTTCGTCCCTCGGCGGGTTTTGGGACGGTGGTTCGCTACAGTAACTCCGGTTTTTTGCTACAGTGAACGTGGTTTCTTTTTTCCCCTTTTCTTATTTATTTCGGCTGAATCTTTCAAAAAATCATAGTAAATCACAGAAAAATCATAAAATAGAAAATCTAATTTTGTTGGACTCCACATAAGTAGAGCTACACGCAATGAATATATAATATGGTATACTTTAATATAAATTTTTTGCTATGAAGGTTTTGCCTTTTTTCTTTTTATTTATTTCAGCTCAATATTTAAAAATTATAAAATTGAAAAACCAATTTCGCTTAGACTTCACATGAGCATATTTACACAATAAAGATATATAGGTGTACTATTTAATTTATTGGTAGGGATCCATCGATCGGGGTTCACGGCTTCAGCGTACATACGTGACGCAGGTCAAGACAAACAAACCTAACTAACCTAACCCAATTTAAAGAGCCACGGTAACTACGTCTTTGTGTTATTCGCGCCTCATGTGGAGTCCAACAAAAATTGAATTTTTTATTTTATAATTTTTCTGTAATTTACTATGATTTTTTAAAGATTGAGCTGAAATAAATAAAAAGAAAAAGGCAAAACCTTCTAGCAAAAGCTTTGTACTAAATTATACCATATTATATATTCATTGCGTAGCTCTACTCATGTGGAGTCCAACAAAATTGGATTTTCTATTTTATAAATTTTCTGTGATTTTACTATTATTTTTGAAAGATTCAAATTTAAATAAATAAGAAAAGAGAAAAAACGAAACCACGGTCACTGTAGCAAAACCGAGTTACTGTAGTGAAACCACCGTCCAAACCCGCCGAGGGACGAAATCTGCACGGTTTGAAAAGTTGAGGGACCCCATTTTGTCCGGTTTTGGAGTTGAGGGACCAAAAATCGGACTTTCGAAAAAAGCATTTGAGAGACCAAAAGTAGGCTTTTTCCAGTTAGGATTAGATAGAAACAGTGATTCTGGCCCAACAAGTTCTTCATAGGCCTAGTATTGGTCAAGCTGTGAAGATAATGGGCCCATGGGCCTAGCCCAAAGAGCTAATGGTCCACAACATGCGCACAGTCTATTTCCTGATGAACACAAAACATCGATGTCAGAAAAAAAAAATGCTAGCTAGGATAGTTTTTCATTCCATCATCGATTTCAGAAAAGAAAAAACATGAACAGTCATAAAATTGACTCAGAGAGAAGAGAAGGACACGCTTGCCAATCCAACACAAACAGTAAGTCAGTGACAGGAACGAGCCCTTAAATTCTGCTACTAAAACACAGTAGTGATGACAGGAACGGTGCACCTGAATCTCCATGACTTTCAGTATCAGAAGACCAACTTTTCAGAGACAAACCATTTTCTTCTTGCTGCAACTGCAAGCGATTTTTTGTTTTTGATGTACTGCATCTGCCACCGAAAGCTCAAAGAAATTGAAGAAAAATTCTTTCGTACACATATCATCAGATGCCAACCCCGGGGCACCCATGCATGACTAGTGAATGGCGCTGCCACTGCCAGTAATTGATTGCACCATCCGCATCCGCGTCAGCCATCTCCGGATCTGAGGATCTCGTGCAGTTCTTCTACCTCTTTCCCCGGCAGCCATTGCTGCAGCTTTCTTGGCTCCATACCTCCAGTTACTTACGCAGCCAGGGCATTTGGCTGGATGGCACCAGTTTGGTCTGCATGTGCCATTTGCCCTCCTGGTCAGGTCAAGCACGGTAGTACAGGATCAGTGCCTCATGCCTGAAGGCTGGTGTTTGGGTAGGCAGGTGTTGTTCAGAGCTCAGACTGTATGCCACACCACCATGTTTTGGACAGTTTGGCATTCCCTTCCACAACCCAACCTTGACTACTCCAGCTACTTCACAGTAGTACCTCACATGCTTATATCATGCATGCTAGGAGCCAGCGATAAATCACAACCACAACAACTCTAACCGATCAACTACTGTACTAATAAATCTGCATGACGATCGAGTTGACGACCAAAAACGGCAGTGGGTTACCTGTTTCTGCCAGCAGGGCCGTATATTAATAGGAGCAGAGTGTGCATGTGTTCTGGGCCACCAAATCTTAGGGCCTCCAAATTTAGTATACTAAGTAGCATTAGCAAATTCCATTAAACAATATTAACAGTAACACTAGTCTCAACAGCCCATAGCAATTAGCATTTGGCCCAATAGCCATGGCAGGCCAGAGCCCACCCGTCCACGGTCCAGGCTTTCCAAAATCTAATCCCCATCGTACATACACACAGCTTCCCATCGTAGACGCGACGTTCAGGCTTCCAAAATTCCCATCGGCCATCGTACGTAGACCTAGAGTCTAGACGCGTCTGTTCCTAGCGGCCTCGCGCGATCGATCCACCTCCAGCCCTGATCGCTGATCGGCCAAGACGCATCGCATCTGTCGTCCGCCGTCCGTCGGTTCGGTTCGCAGCTGACCTCGGTACGCTTTTATCCCCAATTGTTTCACTTTTTATCTCATCCTCAAAAATCTGATTAGGGAATTTATAGGAGATTTCAGATTTGCATCATGTCTTCAGATAAGTTGCGCTCCTTGGATGATAGAAAATTGCTTTCTTCTTGTGTCAATTTGGAAGCTAAACTGAAAGGTGGAGAACATTCAGATATTGATGGAAGAGAATTATATGTGGAGTTAAAGTTCATTCAAGATCATATTGACAGATATATGGGCCCTCTTGATATTCTGAAATATTTGAAACGGCATGGTTGTTCTTTCCCAAAACGCCATTATTGCATACAGAGTTTTGTTAACCATTCTGTTGCATCTGCGGAAAGGAGCTTTTCTAAACTCAAGTTCTTGAAGTCCTACTTGCGATGTTCAATGACACAAGAAAGACTCAATGGGTTGGCAACAATAGCACTTGAAAATGATATCTTGGAGATGATCAAGTATGAAGATATAATTGAAGACTTCATTTCAAAAGAATACTAGGCTAATTATGCTTTTAGTACAATATAAGGTAAGTTTGTTACTTAAGTACTTTTGTATTGTTTTAGCAACATATGTTCTAAGTACTATGTATATTTGATACTTGTATAATGAAAACTTAAATTATTCTATTGTTATATTATTTTTCTTTATAAATTTTAGGGCCACATCACGTGTTTTCGTTCGGCCTCCCAAATCGTAGGTACGGCCCTGCTGCCAGTTTAATTATCAGCATCACGGTTTCTGCAAAAATAAACTGCAGGGTCAAACCGTTACTCAGATTACCAGGAAACACCATGAAGAACTTGCTTGTGTGCTAGCTTGGTAGTAGCTTGTCTGTTGCTCTCAAAGCCTTTCGCTGCACCTTTCTTGGGCAAGCTACTCTGCGCCCGTTTCCGTTTGTGCAAACATGTCCTGCTTGCAATTATCTTGACACGTGTGGTGTGGCCCTTCCTAGCTAATCCTAGGGTTTTATTTGGTCTTGGGTGCGGCCCAGCCATCCATCTTTGTTTTATCCATCCACAACTTTGGCTCGGCTTTTAACACCCTCTTGATCTGGCTGTTTGGCTGTTGGAGGCTGTTGCTTAGAGCAAGTACAATAATGGGTTATGTTCAACCGGCCTGGTCAGCAATTTTGATGACATGGATGAGAAAGGAAGAGAGAGAAGAGAGCTTTGGCTCTTGTTTAAAGCACCAAGTTGGACGCGCGGATGCATAGGCATTAGTGGGTCCCCAATAGATATGGATGTGAGGAGGAATAGGAAAGATAAGGAAAACAAATAATAATAAAAAACTTTGTAACCAACTAAGAGACTAATTATTGTATAGCTTGGCTCTTATTACTTGGCTTATAGCCAAGCACTTGGCTCTACTATTAGCCATGCTCTTAGCCCAAACGATTAGCCAGTTAAACAAACATTTTGCCTCAGGTCTAAGCGATGAACCACGCCTTTTAGACAAATGGCTATCTATCACGTGCCCCTCAAATGTTGGTTCTTGGCCGGCCTGTTGGTGTTGGGCATTTCATCTGTATGCTTCTGAGCGAGCTGTGCCCGGTTTTCAGGCAAATGAAGTAATTTCAGGATTTCCCATAGGTGGTACAACCTTTCTTGCTTAATTATTTCATAATTAAAAGGTGCTGCTAGTTCATCAAATTCAAATTGTACTCTACACGAGCTGCTACAGTAGTCACAGGAGACATATATACGTATTAAAAGTTCATGATAAATTCAATTTGCAATCGCTTGTCTTTTGCTAACTCTCGCTTCAATTTCTACTACTTGCAGTGCCCATATAAAAATTATATAATCCATATTGGTTGTGTTTGGATTAGCTTTCGGAAAGTATTTTCAACAATTAAAAAGCAAAACGTCAACCAAAAAGGTGGAACGTGTGAACGTGCGACAATAACGTGGTTGATGGGCAAGGGGCCCCTACCTGCTGTTAGACTAACACTCTTTTATCTTTGCTGGGTTTGCTTGGGCTTTATCGACAATCACAAACAAAATGGCTATTGAGTACAAATTTCCGAAAACTCCATCCGACATTATATATGTTGCCGTAAATCTCTTGCAAAAATGGGTGTGTTGCACTACTACCGTGGACGGGCGTTTTTTATTTTGGGGGGCGGGCGGCGTGCCCATCACCGTTAGGGGTCACTTAAAATAACTATTTTTTTTCGCGGGCGGCTTAAATCTGCCCGCCAAGGTAAATCCAACCAAAAACAACAACAAAAAAGACTAGACCCAACTGGTTCGGGCTCGATCGGACACCACCGGCCGGGCGCTTGGTGGTCGGATCCGTGGGCGTAGCCGACTCCTTGCGCCCGCCGTCATCTCCTTGAGAAGCTCGGTGTCGATCCGCCGTCGTCACCTCCAGAGCCATTCCTACCATCAATCCGGCGCCGCCGCGATCTAGGGTTTGTCACCGAGCTCGCCGCCCTCCACGAAGCTAGGTGACGCGGATCGCGGCGCGGCACGCCAAATCCGCGGTCGCGAAAGACAAGGTATCCGCGACGGGGACGCGGATCGACATCGAAGAAGTCGACTGTGTCGGTTCGGTCATGGAAGCCGGATCGAGTCGGGAAGTCGGATCCACATCGCTACCATTGAGGCCCGCGGGCGCCACCTCCTCATGCGCACCGAAGCTTCCCGCTACTTTGCTCGCCATGGAGGCCCATTTGTGGAGACCCGACCCATCGGCCAAGTTGGGCGGACCAAATTCACAAGTATCAGTAGCAAAGGCGGGAATTGGAGCAACCAAACTTTAGTACCACATTGGGAATTCAAGAAGAGGTAGACTAGCTTAAAAGCCCGAGCCCGGGAGGCTACTAACCCGTTGCAACCTTTTGCCGGAAGCGAGGACGAAAGCGCAAGTGAGTTAATTAAGGTGTGTGGTCCATTCAACGTGTAGAGTGGATCTTAACGTCATCCAGTCGTATGCTACACCCGCCGTGGAGCCTCGTGCCTTGGCCGCCGCCTGCCATGGAGGCCCCACCATGGAACTTCACCGACTGGATGGAGGTAGGAGGGGGACACCTCACCGGCTCGAAGGAGAGGAAGCGAGAGGAAGACGCGAGGTGGGAGAGGGAAGGCGGCGGGGGTGAGAGAGGGGAAGGGCCAAGCGCCGCTTTTGTCCGGGCTTCATGGGAAGGAGAGGAATCAAAAAGAAGAGGAGTGAATAAGAAACCCTAGGTCTTCATTTTATATTCTAACACATATATTGGGCTTCGTCTAGGCCAGTTGGGTGTTGCATTTTTCATGATGGGCCCTATAAGATAGCCGCCACGCGGTTAATCGATTTACCGTGGCCGGACGACCGGATGGCAGCTGGCTTGAATAACCGTGCCGAGCAAAAACTATGCCCGCCACGGATGGATTTGGGGACTGTCATGTTAAAAAATTGTACTAGTGTTGATCAAGGATGATGACCGTCGAATCATCTAGCTTGCAAGTGAAGGATGACATCCTGATTTGGATGTAGAATTTTAATCCTAAAAGAACTGATAGCATCTGATACATATCTACGAAATCTAGATCATGTATTAGGCTTTTTTCCCAGTTCTCTTGAAAAACTGGTACTCCTATAACACCAGTCTTGTATTGAATACTTGTTGTTGCTTTCTTAAAAGCTGAGGTAAAACTGCCTTTTAAAAAAACGACGACGACGAAGAAGAAGAGACATTATTCATTTCATCAGAGAGGAAAGCAACAGGAGTAGAGGACAATAATAATTGTTAAGGCGAGACAGTACAGCAGCTCATACACGTTACATGCAAGCAAGCATACGGCCAACGTAATGCATTGTACGTATACGAATTCATGCATGCATATACACCGTGTGTGGACGGACGCATTAACGTGTAGCAGCCCCGCCGGTGAGACGACAAACTGGCCGCGGAACCTTCCGTGCTGCTTGGGCGACGTACGGTGATCGGAGTGTGTGGGTCGCGTGCGTGCATGTTCGGCACGGCCCGGCCGGCGGTGAGCCCCACGACGACGGCCGGCGGTGAGCCCCACGACGACAGCGATCATCCATGGCTGATAAAAACCTGAGGTCTAAGCTCTCTAGCTGGACCGAGACTGACCCGGCCGTATGATCGAGAGCGACGGAAGCCAACCGCTCCCGTCGATCTCCGTCGTCTCCGGCCGACGTGCCGAAACGTGCACGGCGGTCTAACAAAAGCTCCATCGACTGATCGATCGACGCCGCTCCATACATATTCTCCCATTTATGTATCTCCACAAAGATTTGGTTTGGTAGTAGTTTCTTTTGTTTCCAAGACAAATTGTTTGAAAAAAAAATTAAACGCACCAAATAGACCCGCCCTGTACGAGGCGACACATCGTCTTTCTCTAAATCTATATTGTTTTTCCTATTGTTCAACGTCTTATTTTTTATATATCTAAATTCCTTGGTACAAAATTTATTAGTCTGTATTATTAAAACCTTGTTGTTACAATTAGGCTAACAACGATCGATGCATAGCTTAATTAGTTGGCTAGGTAGTGTTGGCTTCATCATTCGCAAAAATCTAACTCAGTTTATTGGCGGCATTCATTGGGGTCGGTGTGCGTAAAAACAATCGTGACACTAGCATAGGTCATAAGGTTAGAGTGATGACTTTGTTATTTTTTTTAGCATCACCAGTCTAAAAAAAAAAGAAGTGTTTGATACTATTATCCAAGTAAGAAGTGATGGGGAAATCGTGAGAAAGGCCACTTTTGTGAATGAATACACACAACAACCAAGGTCACCTTCGTGAAGGATAGAAGTAAATAGCCGCCATTGTGAATGATAGGTCTCTTTTTGTGATGTAATTTGCTCCAAAACTATGTTTGCATGCTTACATCATTTCATAGTCAAAGTAATAATTCTTAGGTACTACCAACAAACTGTGGTTGTTGGAAGCTGGTATAAACTAGATTAGTGATTGAGGTACATGGAAGTAGCACCAAAATTGTATGTGGATGCTATGGGTTAATACGATTGTTCAACTAGATGTAATGCCTAGCTGGTTATGCTCATATCTTGCTTATCTATCGGTTGATTGAAATGAGCTTCCTTTTAAAGTTTCACTTGTTTTGGTGTGCTGAATGTTTATATGCATTCACTTAATGACGATAACAACCAAAATACACCTACCACTCTTATTACCAAAATGTAGTTCACATTATTCCATTCATTTCATAATTAATTAAAGCAAACAAGATGTAGACCATTACACAAAGACCACAAACACAAACAACCACAAAAGTCTTAATTAATCAGTAACACACAATTCTCATTTCAAATTGGCATAACCCCTTTCTCTTCGTCGCGTTGCACTTGTTTCCCCATTGCCACTTCATGAGTACCAACTATAGCAACTGCGCAACCAATATCCCGAGTAAATACCAGGTCGCATGCCATACCCTGCCTTCTCTCTTTTCATATCTTCGTATTATGTACCCCTAATGCCACACTTATTCCTCAAGAATTCCACAGTCTCTCTGCCACCTATAGAAGCCACATCCAGTCTTTTTCTTCCTCAAAATTGCACGATATTTGTAGCATCTTTATAAGACCTCCACACGCCTACATTTTGATCGATTTAGACAAGTGAACAAGGTCATCGTTTGTGTTTTTGTTGGTTTAGGATGTGAGATCCACCACCTTCCTCCATTCGTAGTCACACCACAATATGAGTGGAATGTTAGGCCTATACCACCCCAATGACAAATTGGATCGGCTCAAAGCCATGGTTGGGAATCAAGCAAATTAAGGGGTGGAAGGACAAGACAGAGAGACAAGAGAATGTGAAAGGGGAAATATAAAAGGAGAGGAATACCTCAAATGCGAAAGGGGTGGAATGACACCTAAACTGGCGGGAACCGACACCCAATTTCGCCAAAATGACCTGGTACCAGACATCAGTGCTCCAGACGAAAAGGGGTGGGCCCGGGGTTTGGACCAGGATGACATGGTAAACATATTTCGAAGACTATAAAATGCAATTTCAAAGTTCAGGACCTACTTGTGAACTCAATACATGTTTAAGGACCGCCAAATACACCACACATGAGATATATATTTCAGTATTCTTGGATTTACTTGCTATTATACATGCTAATATATTTCTAAAATCTTAATCAGGGTGTATGTGTTGTAAATGTTTGACTTATGACAAAACCAAAATGTTTTGCAATTTGAAAGCTCGGGCGGAGTATAATGCAATATTGAGAGGGTTATGATTTATTTTAGCATTTGCAGATGGATTATACATGACTAATCCAACATTCCAACGAGCTAGCGAACTCGGTCTCTGCAAATAAAAGAAACGCGTAGATGAATTTGACAAACGAGAACGAACGCGTAGGTGGAGAACAAATATTCCCCAACTACTTGCTTGAACGCCAAGATTAATTATAGATTATACTTATAGTACTTCAAGTAGGATCGATCGGAGATTCGGAATACCACATATACTTGCTGACCCTGAATAGACAGCTTAGCTGGACTAATAACATGCATTCCCACAAACAATGCAACAACAAACAACTAACAGATGAATCGATGATGGGAGAAGAAAATTTTGCTGCATTGGTTGTTGCCCGTGCACAATCGATCACATGGCTCATTGCCTCTCCGTCGTCATCACAGCGAAAGACCTCTCTCCTGTGCTAAGCCAGGCAGAATGGACTATCAACAGAGAATGGACCAATATGATGCAAGGGAAAAAAAAAAACCAATTGACATGTAGCTTTCTAGGATCTAATCAATACTCACATGTAGCTCATTTATTTAGTGAAATCATAACATACTATATGTAAGCTAATTAACTGCAGTTAATAAGTCTCTCTATTATAGCCTAAATATACAGTACCATTAATTAATTTCGTTTTGGCATGCAGTGGCAGGACCTGCTGGTGTTTAATTTCTAGGGTGTAGGTGTTAGTTGTGTTCATATCCTTTCAGCTGAACTTATTGGATGCTTCTGTACATTCCACTGGCATTTACAAACAAGCAGTATAGAGAGATGCGCCATCAACCATCATAGAAAGAAAAGCTGAAGCTTGGTTCTATATATGCCACTTCCATTCTAGAATCTATAGCATTTTTTTTTTCCTTCTTCCAAACCTTTTAGGACTTGTTTTCATCGTCAAATTGTAGCATCAGTAGGTTCCATGTTGCAATCCCAACCAACTCGGAAATGGCCTCCTCAACATCCACCTCCACCACCACCTCATATCGCTACCACCCTTTAGGTACAAGCAGGGACTGATGACTTATGACTAGTACTGAGGGAGATCGATTAAACTAGATTAGATGCATGTGTATCAGACAAGTAATGAGAGCTAGAAAAAGCTGCATCCCACCTAATATTCTTCTCTCGGCTGATAGCCTGCCTGCTGTCTGATGACGCCTCTTGTGAATTAGTAATGCTGCTAAAAGATTTAGGCATGCAATAAGACAATCATCATCAGCTCTGCAGCTGCAAGGAAACAACTTGAATATATATAGATAATACATTGATCCTGTGGTGGAAGTATAGATTATTATAGCTGAATCGCGAGTAGTATATGTACTTGAACTGTCGTTGAAAAACAAAATTAAAATAAACTGGAGGCTGTGAGAATCCAATATACACATGATTATGGGGCCTTTACCTTGGTCCTCTTGCTGCAACTGAAGTTGGTGCTTTGGCGTGTTGCTCTGGTTTTACGTACGGGTGTTTGCTTGTCCGCAATGGAATCCCTCTCAAAACCGGGACCAGCCAAAGAAAGCAGCAGCATGGGCAGAGTCAGGGTATGTTTATGCATCTCGCCCCATTCTCTGATTCTCATATCTGTCAGTTTCTATCAAGCTACTCCTATCTGCTGCTTTCCTGCACAACAGTTTGAGAGAGATAAACATGTTTCTTTCGTTAATCGTGTGTTTGGAAAAACATACATAGGAGGTGCCCACTCGGCCGTTAACATGGCAAACTGTTTTAATTAATATTTGTATATACATAAATATATTTTTACTACACATTTAGGTATGTCATATGTGACACACCTTTGGAATAATTAATCTACGGTCTAAGCAAGCGAGACCACGTTCGTCCCAAAAGCCTCTTCATCGTTGAGATGAAAATCTCACATAAACATGCTCCTATGTTCATTCGAACTTATCAGACATGGTATAATATGGGAGTGTTTGATACAACTCACAACAACTTTATAAAATCGTTGTGAGCTTTTTTTTTTATTAAACACCTATTTTCAAAACAGCTTTTATGGGTTACAAAAGAATAGAGTGGAAGAGCTAAAAAAGTAGTTTATCTTAATTTGTCTCATTTATTTTCTCTCTCACATCCATGCACGAAGATGTTGGTGAAGCTATTTCATGAAACAATTTTTGAAAACAGCTCCTTCAGCTAGAGAGTTGCTGATATAAAAACAACCTCGGTAGTGAAGTTCAGCTGTACCAAACGGACCTCATTTTCTCTCACAAAAACTACTTATCAACCAGCTTATCCACAGCCATCATTAAGTCTCTGTTATAGCATTTCGTTTCGTTGTATTGGATGGATAATTGGAAGCAAATCATGCATGCCTTATACGAACTACTACCACACATCTCACGTACGAGCAGTGCGTACGAGTGCGTTGTACGCCAAAAATGGGCAAGCAAGCGTATGTTGGAGCAGCATCACTATCAGCCAACTCCAAGGCCTCGTTTAGATGGTAAATTTTTGCCAAAAATTTTTCTACTTTTTTCAACCTCTACTCCATCACATCGCATTAAATACATGAAAAGGCGTATGTTCGAAGCGGTAAATGTAGGTAAAAAAAGAACTAATTACTGTTACATTTGTATATCACGAGGGCAATCTTTTTGAGCCTAGTTACGTCGTGGTAGGATAATATTTGTAACAAACAAACGAAACGTCTTTCGCGAGTGCTACAGAGGTTGAAACAGTCACTTTTGCAAATTTTTTTGCCATCTAAACGTGGCCCAATTTGTTTCACTGTCAGTAAACTCGAGATTCAGGCCGCAGTGAAAACCATTCTTCTTCACCTGGCTCTGGCTGTAGCCGTTGGTTGGCTGAGAAAGGCAAGTCGCGCCCTCTCCTCTCCTCTGTCCTCCTCACCAACCACCCTCCCCCTCCCCTTGGCTTCATTTTCACTCCCCAAGTCCACCACCACCACCTTCGCTTCAATTCGCACCGGGCCACCGGCCGTCTTCCACCTCCCTCTCCTCGCTCGCCCTACGGCTGCCTCCGCACCATCTCCTTCCTTCCTCATTGCCTGCCCCGCGTCTACTCTTTCTTCTCACCATTCCATTTCCCCGGCCGTACGCGCATTGCTCCTCCTCTCCGATCTCGGCACGGCCATGATCTTGAGTTCTTGGCATTGATGGCGTTCTGGTACCCAATCCTTCTTTAACCCACCTTACCAATAACTTCCCTGCCCCCACCTCTCCTCTCCTCCTCTCGCCCTGCAGATTCCTTCCCCGAGCTGATTCGCCGGGCCGGCCAGGCTCTGCTCCACATCCACATCCACCCACCTTCGCCCAATCCTGATCCACAACCCTGTCGGCGGCGCGCCGTGATCCACCACCTTAACTCCGCGCGAGACACCGGCGCGGCGGCGGCCATGGGCACGGGCGCGCTCGCGGTGTCGGCAGCGGCGACGCCAGCGGACCGGTCCACCACCACCAAGCAGCGCCGAGCCGGTGGCGCGCAGCTGTGGAAAAAGCCCTGCTCCACTTCTCCCTCTGCTTCGTCATGGGCTTCTTCACGGGCTTCGCGCCGTCCTCCTCTTCCTCCTGGAAAGCCGCCACCACCACTCCTCACCCTCCACACCGTCCCGGGGACCGTCTCGCCGCCTCCCGCGTCGCCGTCGACGTCGATGTCAACGCGCGCGGCGGCACCCTCCCACTTCCGGCCACCGACGTCAACGCGCTCGGCGGCGGGGGCGGCGCCACGGTGGACGTGGGCGACGACGACGAGGACGGCGGCGACAACGCCAACCGGCGGCGGCTCCTGATCGTGGTCACCACCACACGGTCCGGTCCCGGTGAGCGTCGGCGGCGGCGAGGCGAGTTGCTGCGACTGGCCCACACGCTCCGCCTCGTCCGTCCGCCTGTCGTCTGGGTCGTCGTTGAGCCCGCCGCTGACGCGCCCGCCACCGCCGAGGTGCTCCGTGGCACCGGCGTCATGTATAGGCACCTCGCGTTCAGGCCTGAGGAGAACTTCACCACCGCTGATGCCGAGGCCCACGCGCAGCGGAACGCCGCGCTCGCGCACGTCGAAGCACCGTCTTGCTGGCGTCCTCCACTTCGCCGACGCCGCTGGAGTCTATGATGTTGGGTTCTTCGACCAGATCCGACAGATCGAGTTAGTACCCCTCCTCCCACTTTCTTCAAATCTTGCTCCCCTGCTTGTGCTTGTGCTTCCTTGCTTCGATTTCATGGCATGCTATTGCTTGCTTTTAATTGATGGGTGAATTGTGCAAATTAGTAGTAGTTTAGAATGTGGCGATTTGCAAGCAAGCTTCCTGATTGCTTTTCGATTATTGTTGATTTCCAAGCTCAGTCAAAGATTGGAGCTTTCTCTGTTCTGTTCCCCTCCTTCAGTTTGACATCTAATTCATCTCCATTTCCTCTTCTTCCAGAAATTCATCTCCATTTCCTCTTCTTCCAGAATGTATGTTGCTTGAATCTGAATCACAATGCCTAAAATTGCAATTCCAGCTCATAAATTTCGGATCTTTTGTTATGCCTGCAGACTAGGACTACGACTAGGGTTCCTCATAACTAATCACCACCGCTTCTTAATTCAGAAGTACCACTGGTTTATTTTATTTACTCGTCTAAAATTAAATGAATGCTTTAGTAGCCGTATAGTTTGGTATATAAATAAATAATTGAAAGCATAAGCTGTCATTAGTTGGGGAATAAGGGTGGGACAATGTGTGTCTCGCATGATGCTCTCAGGGAAAAAAAAATAAATAAATAGAGGGCACTGTAGATGCTTAGAGAACTTTAACTATTCTCTCTCCATTTCTCTCATGCGAGAAGGAGTCAATTATTGGATCTTGCTCACCAAAGTCACTTTCGCCCCAACAAACAATGCTTCTTTTTCAGACTTAATCTTTCGCCCCCAACAGACCAATGTGTTCATGCCAACCACTCCAATTAGTTTAATTAAGATTTTAAGCACGTCTCATGGGCAAAGCCATAATTATTTTATGTGGTGGTGGTAGCACTGCTGGTAGTCACTGACAAACGGGCCTGTAACACTGTCGGTGCCACCTAACGAAATGGAAAGTAAGTGGAAACATGGCATCCTTGAATTGACTCCTCAAGATGTTGTTACTCCTAAAATAGGGGAGCAATAGGATGGGGAAAAATAGCTACAAAAGATAGCAAGTGAGGAAAAAATAGTAGTAACCGTTATGCCATGGCCATTGAACTAAAATGGAGAAGGTCCTGGTCCTGTCCACACCATTAACTCCCTCCCTCCAACCCCATGAATGTCCATCTGATATACACCACAAAAGGTTGCCCACTTATTTGGTGCAATTTTCCTATACTGAAGCACACACCACACCTGTGATTTAGATCTGCTGGAGCCCATAAGAACTTTTTTTTGTTGTTGCAAGATGATGGTATGAGTCTTCATTTCTGTGCAGACCACCAGTTGTCCTTGGATATTTTTCTCATGAGGAGTTTGAAAATCTTGCAAAGATGAGATTTCACATTTTGATTTTACCAACATTTGATGTTGAGTATTAAGTTTCTTGACCGGGGTTACTTGCATGATCATGCATTTCCAGCACAGTATGAAATCCAATATTTTAACCACAGTATGATACTAGTAGCATCTGAAGCTTGTTGTTTAGCTCTCTCTCTGCATTTGGTCTTAACATGTGAGTATGTGACATCCCCTTTAACCTTTGCTGATCCATCCAAAACAATGTTAGTGGATGCTGTTTGAAGGTTAGATGCTTATGGATATAAAGCAATCTACATTTGAAAAAAAAAAGAATACATACATAGCACAATCTTACTCAGCATCAATTCCTAAACTTTTTGCCTCTCAACTCGAAAACATCCCTGAAACATTTGACTTACTACCTTTCACATTCACTTTTCCCATGCTGTAGTAGTGAGTAACATTGATGATGAGTGCTTGGATTCATAACAGAGGGAATCACATCTTGGTTCAGTACAATGGTACTAGCAGATCACTACTACAGCAGTACCCGTGCCATGTGAGAGCACAGTGGCAATGTTCCCTGGAAGAACAATCTTTTTTCGCTGCTGGGGAACATGATGGTATAAAAGCAGCCCACTTTTTCCTCAAGCAAGGTTTACCTGCATCTGGCCGCAAAACATCTGCACTTGTTTTCTAGTTTGCCTTCTTTTTTTTTGGGGGGTGGTATGCCCTTTAGTTTTTACTGTCCTCGAGATGCGTGCACTCTTCAGTTGTGGCCCCTGATGCTTTTTGTGGAGCTCCAGCATAATAATACAATAGAGCTAGGAGAATCCATTATGCCTTGCCGCACATATGGGCCTAGCATGCCTGTCCTAGAGCTACCAGAAACAAACGAGTGCAGGTGCACAATATAGCGACACTGACGCTGTAAGTGCAGTTTACTAAATGACAGGGGTTTGACCATTGATGCCTCTCGTGTGCGTGTGAGGTTGAGATTCAGCATTGGATTCTTTTAAGGCTAGCAGGCTGAAATTTGGTTACAGTTTACCTTAATGTTTAAATAAGCTCGTGTGTTTACTATGCCTAGTTGCGTTTGACTGCACATTGGGAGCACGTGTGCTTACTAAAGTTTACATTGCTCGTCAACCATTGCATCATCCCATGGTTTGTTTGATCTGGATTTGTCAAGGCTATTCAAACTTTGGAATTGGTAATGAAACAAATTAAGCATCGGCATGTGCAGCCGTGTAGGCAAGTGGAGGGTGTAGCTGTACTGTATAGTCCATGACTCCACATGTCCATATATGGGGACGCAGTTTACATGCAATAACTTAGTCTATTCCTTGTATCGAGTGAGTGGTCAAAACTATAGTAGGCAGCATGTGGAAGATGTATCTGTGGAGCTATATCCCCTCCTATAATGTCTTGTTTTGAGTTGAGGAAATGGATGCCTCTGTTTTTTTTTTTTTCCCCTTGAAATTAAACTCGATTGGCTGATGTCTGCTTAGTGCTGGTGGAGTCTCATTCTAGTCATGGTTTGGCCGCACAATGCTTTTAAATTTTAATTCCATAATTCACTCAAAAAAAAAAAAATAATTCCATAATTCTTCTGACCCTATCAAGATGAGATACATAGATCACAGGCCCTTTGCATCGCACATGTTTTGGTGTATGTCATAGTTCTTGTTGAATTTCATCTCAGATGTGGGCGCCTTTAGATGTTCTTTCTAACGTTTCAAATCTGCAGGGCGTTTGGTACATGGCCTGTGGCAACAATGTCAGCAGGCGAGAAGAAAGTGGTAGTGGAAGGTCCGTTATGCAGTGCATCAAAGGTCGTTGGTTGGTTCTCAAAAGACTTTAACGATGGGACCACCCGTTCAGTGGCGTATAACACGGAAGTTGACTCAATCCTGCTGGTACCACGAGCCCCCTACGATTGACGTCTCAGGTTTCGCATTCAACAGTTCAATTTTGTGGGATCCTGAGCGGTGGGGGCGGCCGACTTCATTACCAGATACTTCGTGAGGTTAGTCCAGTAACCAAACAAGTCTAATCCAATTAAATTTTGTTTTGTCATGATACAAAGTGCTTAGCACGTTCTGAGATATCAGCATTTTTTGGCTGCCCATTTCTTGATCATCTCATCATCTTTTAAAAATTGCAAACAGCATACAATAGAGGATCTGTTTGAATGTTGGAATTATGGAGTGCATGCCTAGCCTAAATATGAAATGTTAAGCCATTGACATTAGTAATTTGAAGTGCTATTTCAGGGAATGGTTTCATACTCTGAATTGTTTTCCTTCTGTTATTTGAAAATAAAAGTCATCACTTTCTAATACAACAATGTCTGCGATGTGGGCTGGCATTTGTGGTGATTGCCGTGAGTTGTAAGGTCCTGTAAAGTCTTTCTTCTCTTGATAAAAAAAACGTGCTAAGCACGATCTCAATACAAAAAAAGGGCAAGTGGTTGGAACAGATTGGATGCTGACTTTCTCAATAGTTTAAGTCAAGCATGGGCACTCATATTCCTTCCGAACAAGAAAAGGGTTACACTAGATAAATCATCTGAATTCAATTCACGATTTCTTTATATAGAATAATCATAGTACGGCATTACTCGTTTTTAACAGAATGGAGTATTTATTACCAAGTATCCAGTGCCTTCTACAGATTCTTGTCCTCTCTTCATTGACCTTGCCTGATAATGTTGGACTGTCCCTGTTACACAAATTATCAACTTAGATCCATGGATTGATGTGACAACCCTAGCGTTACACAAAAGCCAAATCCTCTTTCAATGGAACATGGCAGGAACAGATGGCACCCCCATCACTTTCATGCACTCCTTATTAAATGGTTCTGATTTTGTTTTTATATCACTTGCCTACCTACTTTTCAATCCATGAGGTACAGTCGCTAATGATACTGAAAGTGCATGGAATGTTCCACTAAACCATGATACTGATTGCTGATTGAAATGAGATAATCAAGCAATATGATACTTTTCCCAATCTGACAAGCAATCCCATACAAACCAGTTCGCGCGCAAGGAACCTGTATAAACAGGCATACAAACTGTCTGAAGCTTCGTTCTGAACTATGAGCGACACTGATAGCAATCAACATCTATTCTACATGTCATGTGCAAGCAATAAGCTATCAACAGTTAGCTGCTGGAGACTGAGTCCCATATTGTTTACCTAGCATTCCTACACCTGCCTGCCAATGTTACTCTTGTATCAGATCACCTGAATTTCTACTCCCAACTAACATGATAAGGTTGTTACTGATGTGACTGCAGGACTCCATCAAGTTTGTGCAAGAAGTGGTACTTGAAGACCGAACAAAGCTGAAGGGGATCCCCTCTGATTGCTCCCAGATCATGGTGTGGCAATATAGCGTGCCCAGCTCACAATAGAGGACAAGCAAGAGGATGTACAAGAGCCGTCGCAGTCCCACAGCAAGGGAAGAACTGCAGGGATTGGACCAGAGTCTGATGTAAATGTGGTGGGCGATAACAAAAAGAAAGGAAGAAGGTTGATTACTAAGGGTTCTTTTTTTTTTCATTCTCCTTTTTGGGTTTCCCTTTTTTCTTTCTCTCAGTTTTGGTTTTCAAGTTTGGGGGCCATGAATGGTAAACTGCCTGTGGGAGAAGTTTGCCCCACCCCAAGCCGGAAAATATGCGATAGTATTTATTCAGATTCATTTGTGATTCTTTTAGCTTGGTCCTGTTGTGTTTGCGAGGCGGTATCATTGCCGCCTGCGAATGCCCTCTTGTGGGTTGCAATAATACCAATATGTGTAGGGAGGAATGAACTTGGTGAAGGAAATGGCAGTGGTATGAAGAATGGAGAAGTTTACTATGTTGTGGCATGAATTCCAGCAAGGCAGCAATTACCATCTGAAGAGCAAAAACCATGTGCAAAAAAAAAAAATAATAATAAAGTCTCTGAATTTGCGGGCTCTCTTGTCTTGTTATTATCTATATAGAAACTTACTGTCTGATATTTCCTTTTGGCACTCTGTTTATTTGCTTTGAGGAGGTTTTGTGGTCGTCGAAAGGGAAGGAGAACAGGTACTCTGGGCTCCCTGCAGTTATGTCACTGACATGTATAGTTTTCCATGCGGCCCGCGGCTAAGGCCCGGCCGAGGCACGGTTTTTGGCCCGGCCCAAAAGGCTCGAGCCCGCCAGGAGGCCCGTGCGGGCTGGCCCGTAAAAGCCGTGGGCGTGCTTGGGCCGACCCAGTGCACGGGGCACGCACGCCCGGCAAGACGTTAAGAAAGGGAGGCCCGGTGGTAAATATACTAGTGATAATATTGTACATATTTGGTATATTAGTGCCGATATTTTCATACTTGGTATAATATTATACATATATTTGGTATAATATTGTACAAATATACGAAATCTGTGTAAAAAAATGATCATGTTTGAGTGTTTTTTAAAATCGACCCGCGGCCTAAGACGCACCCGGCATGGCAGCAAGCAGTACGATTTGGCCCATAGGGACGGGCCCCGGGCTCGAGGTCGCACGGCCCCGTAGAGGCACGGCCCGTGAGGCACGGTGGCGCGTGAGGCACGGCGCTGGCCAGCACGCACGGCACGACGCGTCGGGCCGGGCTGGCCCGCACGCCCGTTGGAAATCTATACTGACATGTGAGCCTGATTGCAATCAGGCCCTCCTGTGACTCTGTGAGTGACACCAGTGCAAGGAGAGGACCTCTCAATCAATCCGAAAAAGGAAAATTCCCAGGCACACAATTTGGGGTAAAATAAAAGGTAAAAAACTCGGCTTTGCAAAATCTGGGCACACATGAATGATAAGATCCAGTGCTGTGACAACCAGCTGGATCCGGCGGCTGTCCAGTCTGAGAGGAGGCGTATCAGATCAAGCAGATACGCCCGTCGCCGGCGTCGGCGTCGTTATCCCCTGCCTCCTGCTGATTCGCACTCATGCGGTTTTTTTTTTTTTTTTTTTGAGTGAAATGCACCCGCGAGTACATGAACTTTGTCTTTCCCCGTGTCAAATAGGTCCATAGACTTAGAAACCAGCCATCTAAATTTTCGAACTCAGAAACCCGTTCACCCCGGGTCCAACCCGGTTTTGCATGGCGGTTTTTGCATTATATTTGAGCGATGCTGACGTCGGCGATGACGCCAAGACTTTTTTAATTTGTGAAATTAATATTTTTTATTCGGAGCTCCAAATATGGCAAATAATATATCAATTTTGATCGCCCTCGACGAGCTCTTTTGCAATGGTGTACTCCGTTTTATTATTTGAGATAGCTTTTCCAATATTTTATATATGTGGTCGTGATTTAGTTCCGGATCTCTTACCATACGAATTGGGCACGCAAAAAGGAGGGCAGCCCGCGTGCCACGCCGCTAAGCGCCCCTACCGACGATCGGCGGTCGGGACGCCCGTCGAGGCGATTCCGGCCATTTTGCCAAAAGCCCTTGAACTCGCGAAATATAACCCGTAGTCCATCCTCCTCTCTCAATTGTTTTGTAAAAAAAGACCTCGACTTTTTGCCGAAATCAACCCCGAAGTGCGTGCCCCTGCCTGCCTTCTTAGATGGGCGGCTTTCCTGCTAAATGGGCCTTAATGGGCCAAAAAACAGGTCAAAGCAGGTTTCCTTTTCTACAAATCTTTTCTTTTATGATCAAATTTTATGAAACCCGAAAAAAATACATAGTAAATCATAGGAAAATCATAAAAATAAAAAATAAAATTATTTCGAAATCCTTATAAATAAATCTATGCAAGTGCATCCATAACAAAACATGTTTCAAGTACAAAGTTTTAACTGAACATTTTTACCTATGTTTCTTAGGGGTAAATATATTTATGCTTCTCCCTCCTAAATAAATACTTTTAACCCTTTTTGCTCAAAAAAAAAAAAAAAAGTGATAGTTCCACTACATTCAGATAGTTACACCGACACATAGCTAACCTCAATACTTATCCAAACACCCTAACCCTAACCCAACACACACTGTCCATTATTACCCATCATAAAATAAAAACGATATAATAGTTCCATTTAAAAACAAAAAAACATAAAAGTAAAATAATACCTTCATCATGATGAACCCTCCAAAATATATAACAACTACAACAACATGGTACAAACCATGACAAAAAAAAAAACTTATCTAAGTATATTATAAAGATTTACACTGTAAAAATAAAACAAAGCCTATATTTGTATACAATATTAACAATTCTTGAATTCAATTCACAACAAATACTTATTTACGATTGCAAAAATATCACGGGTCCTAATGTTTTAAGAAGCGGCGCCCGAACATTTCTAGTCTATACTATACCTATAAAAATCGTAGAACCCAGCACTTCCGTCAATAGACTCATTTCACTGTTCTTTCTACAGTAACGCATACCAGCCATCCGATCCCCTGCCGCTCTCGCCATAGCCGTCCATCTGTACACGTTCTCGCCCCTGGCCCCGGCCCCGCACCGTGGCCAGCCACCCACGACGCGTTTCTGCATCCCCGCTCCCTCCAACGGCTCTCCCCGGTTCGACGCCGCTCCACATGCCCGCGCCGTCAAGGACGAGGACGGCCGTCTTCACCACTGATGTCCGTCCGCGTCGCCGTCCGACCTCTGCCTGTCGCCGCTCCTACGGCCTCCGCGGCATGGCACCCGCCTCAGCCCCCTCGGTGGTGCCGCCGCGCCGCGGTCCAGCGTACGCTGCAGCTAGCGCGCCGTTGCCCAGGAACCGCCACGGCCCACGGTACAGGACTGCTGCTTCGACCATCTCCGTTCCACGCCCGTTGGGCCAAAGGCGTCCACACCCCCCAACCGCCTGTACGCAAAGGAAGTTCATGGACCGGCGCGTCATGGCCAAGTTCCCCTCCCATCAGCAAGGTTAGTTGCTGTTTCGTGCTCCTCCAGTGCTCGATGAAATGTCAGACCATGAGTAAAGTGAGAAAATTAAATGCATTATTGACATATTGGTGTAAATCAGATTGAGAGCATGGATTTTCCTTAGTTTCACCTTTGTGTCTTACAGTTGAAAAGTAGCCGAAACCAGCCAGCCATCTATGCGTATTTTCCATTGCTCTCATTGCTTATGTGCCTGTGTTTAGAGCTTTCAGAGAGTGATTGCCCTCAAAGTGATGATTGAACACGGATTTTGTGAACAAAAACTCAAGTGATTAAAATTTTTCGGCTCCAGGATCCATACCACTACAGCGCCCTTTGTTGCCAGGTAATATTCCACATCCCATTCACAAAAAAAAAAACCTCTGTTTGTATTCAAAACCATCAGCATTTTATATGTACAGAGGGGTGTACTTGCAGCTACGCATATTCAATATGGACTGCTTTGTTGAAAATACGTCATGAAACAGTTTCTGAAACTCCCTAACCGCTGATTGATTTGGCCATCGAATGTGCACATGTCATGAGACAGTTTCTGAAACTCTTTAACAGCTGATTGGATTTTCTGATCTGCAGACAAATTTTAAAAGGCGCTACAACTCCGTTTCGCTAGCGCCGTTTCCATGGTGCAGCTTGCTGATTTGTTTTCCCTGGTGCTTATCAGCCCATCTATAAGATACAGGGTACAACTAATAAGTTCCTCATTTTATATCGGTTATACGTGTACACCCACATCATTTAATTTTACCCTTAAAATGTGATCTTTGTTATAGTTTAGATTATTGCATTTTCAATCATTCTGTTCTTATCCCAGATGTCATTGTTTTCATGTGAACATTTCAAGGCACCAAACACATGAACATGCTTTTCTTCATCAGTTTAGCCTGGTCTATTCTACATGTTTAAGCCTTCCCTCTATTATGCAGTACTATGGTGATTTCGCCTGTACATTTATGCAGTACCTCATCCTTCCTCAACTGATCGTCAACCCCTCTTGGATGCTCGCTGTGCCACGTGGAGATAATTAGTATATTCCATCTCGGATTCGTTTCCTGTTAAAGGTTCTCAATATAATACCCAAGATTAGCATGATGTTGCACCAGCTGCATTTGCTTTAACAGTTCTTGAAGCAAAATAACCAGAAGATTGGTTTCCAGAAAAGATGAGTCATACTTTGCTACAATAAAGAAATGCCATACAATGGACGTGATTTAAGTAATCAACATATTCTAATTTCAGTTAATCTGTTATCTTTCACAGGTGATTGCATACATGGGAGATGATTTCATGTTTTACTTATTTAGAAAGTAGAGACATGGCCTTGGCTGTGAAAAATCCATGCCATCTCAATATAGATGTATGCCTGATCACATTGGATATAGAGTAAAAGTCCATTTTTGGCCATCCAACTCTTGGCGTAAGTCCGAGAATGACCACCTAACTCCAAAACCGGGTATCTTTTTGACCATCCAACTCTTAAAACCGTTCACAATTGGCCATCGGGAGGTTTTGATGGGTGGTTTTAATGTTTTTGTTTACAATTTAGTCCTTATAACAGTGCACGCGTGTTCGGCAAAGATCCGTCGAATAGCGCATGCGCCGCATATAGCGTCCCCGCCCGCGGCGTACATGCCTAGTGTGGCGGTGGCCACATAATGCTTCGGGCCGAGAGCGCCAGCTTCACGGCGCTCCATGCAGGGGCCAGGGTCGACCGTAGAAGGCAGCCGCACTCGGGAGGGAGGCCGAGACGGTGGCGTGGTGGGGAGGGAGGCCGCGGGGACGCCAAAGATCTCCGAGAGGCGAGCGCCGGGGCCGGGCCGGTCGCGGGTGGCCACGGAGGAGGCGCTGCGGATGGCGGCGTGTAGAACACGGGCGGTCGTTTGGTATGCGGGCGGAGCAGCACCACGGCAAGATCCAGCGGCCCGCCGTGTACACGCGCGCCGGAGACGGAAGGCGACGCTTTGTCCTGGTCCACGCCAAATACAAGCACACGCTGGGCGTGGACGGACGACAAATTGCCGCCAGCTGACGCCGCCAGCGTCATCCGCGGAGGGCGCTTATGCCGGGCACCGCCGGGCTGGGCTGTCGGGTCGATGCCGGGGATGGGAGAACGGCGGTGGACATGGGAAAAGCCGAGACGCCGTGTGACCCGTAGCTTATCTTGATTCTCCACAATCGTGAATCGATATATTTTTGAAAGGGTAACAGGCGCCAAATACGATTGAGCGAGGTCATGTTTGTAACACAATAATAATAAAAAAATTATAATAGCGAGACAAAAAAACATAGGTTTTTTTAGTGAACTGATTTAAAATAGCAAGAGACAAAACATGTTTTATGGATGAACCTTGCACAGGTAAAAGGTTCAGCCTAAAGATTTATTAATATTATTTCATAACAGGCGATAGGTGGCAAACAAATTTTTCATTCGACATCCGACACGTAAAGCAACCAACGGATTGCATCCACCAACACAAGTTCTTGATTCATTTTGGAGGGCACACCATAATCAACTGAATATATGACAATTCCCATTGATCTAAGGACTAAATTGTTAATAAATCATTAAAACCACCCATCGAAAAAACGCCCGATTGCCAATTGTAAACGGTTTTAAGAGTTGGATGGTGAAAGATACCCGTTTTGGAGTTCGATTGTCATTCTTAGACTTCGCCAAAAGTTCGATGGCCAAAAATGAACTTTACTCTTGGATATATTTGACGAAACTATTGCACAACGCAACATTGTATGTTACTCTACCAAGCACATAAATACAATCAATCTTCAACCTGCAGCCAAAGGGAATACCGATAGGAGCCTTATTGTATTGTTTCACTTTTACTTAGTTATGGTTTGTGATGAATATACAAACGCTAACGATCTCTAAATCTGAATCATGTGTCATATGGTTTCTGATGAGTATGCAAACATCCCTAAATTCTAAACCGTTTCCACCTTCCTACCTGTGCGAAGCACGGCGTTCTCTGCTAGTATATACATATTTGTCGGGTTTTTGACCGTAAATATACATAGGGTATACATTGTCGTGAAATTTACTACTCGTTTTATAAAAATTTTACCCTAAATATGTATATAAGCTAGGCGTCGCGCAATATATACATATTTAGGACAAAACATGCTACCCTAAATATGTATATCTTCTTAGATGATTGATCACGCGCATGGTGCAGCTAGCATATTAAAATTACAAAAAAAGCATATCACATAGTTCAGTTTATAATGTATATATTGCTTGCAGACGCGGTTGCTGCATGCACGTGTGATCGATCGTCTGCGTAATATATACATATTTAGGTTATTGCGCGGCGCCCGCTTTATATATACCATTGCAAAGAGCTTATATATTTAATTTTACACGAAATAAAACTATCTCAAATAACAAAACGGAGTACACCATTGCAAAGAGCTCGCCGAGTCGATCGAAATTGATATATTATTTGCTATATTTGAGCTCCAAATAAAAAGATATTAATTTCACAAATTTAAAAAAGAAGTGTCGGCGTCATCGCCGACGCCGTATCGCTGACGTCAGCATCGCTACAGTACCATGCAAAACCGCCATGCAAACCGGATTGGACCTGGGGTGAACGGTTTCGCAAGTTCGAGGGGCTAGATGGTTGGTTTCTAAGTCCATGGACCTATTTAAGTAAGGAAGACAAGTTCACGTACGCGTAGTGCGATTTCTCTTTTTTTTAAAAAAAAAAAAGGACGCACTCATACAGTTGTGACAACAAGGAAATTAGGGATGCGGCCCATTTGCACATCTATGAGGGCCTAAATTAATGGATTTTAGAACCTCTTTGGGGCCTGTTAACGTTACTGGCCCTAACCCAACCTAAGGCCCAGCACACTCGGTCTGTCGTCTCCCTTCTTCGGCAACTACGCGATTTCAATCTCACAAAAAAAAAAAAAAAAACGCGATTTCAGGGGGAAACAAACTACACGAACAGGGTTACAGGAGCCTGTCTCTTCATTCTTCTACACAGTCGGTATTTGGGCCTGGTTCACTTTCAAAATCTTTCTTGCCAAAGATTTGGCAAGCTAAAATTTGGACAAAAAAACTTATCATAGATTTGGCAAGCTTTATTTAAGAGTTTGATAAGGTTTGGTTACAAACCAATTACAAGTGAACCAAGCAGATCATTAGTCTGATGATTGGTTGCTTGTATCACTAAGCATTTGTACAATATTTTTAGGTACAAAACCAACACAATTTATTGTTGTTTGTGTTTGGTTTGCCTAGATACAAAATTGCTATCCGCATAATTGGTTCTCGGATCCCTAATTGCATAAATATCTGTTGCATGCATACGCATGTTCGAGGATGAAGAGGGGTATAATATAAACGCCGCTCTCACTCGTGCACGCCTCGTGATCGACATTCGACCCATCACCGGATACATATGAGGACGTCCTCGGCGTCGGTGTCGGCGCCGGCGGCGTTCAGATCCAATTTATTTACGCTGCTACTATGCTTCGATCGTTAACACGAGCCACAGCGCGCGGCAAGCAACGCGTGCAAGTATGCTACCTCGATCTATTGTGCAAATTATTCCAACTAGTGTCATTTCTTATCTAAATGTATTTATATATAGGAAAATACATCGACGCCGTACCTACAATTTCGATTGGTTTTGTTGGATTCTTCTTCGTGGAATATGTACTATGTTTTAACACGGTGCATTTATTTAAACTTGTTGTACTGTTAATATATCTTTTGAAAAATCTAGTCAAAATTAGAAAAGTTTGACTTAAAATAAAATCAAGCTAAAATTATAATATTGGTTACATGGTGTGTTATGCCTTACGTCTGCAGGGCAAAAGTAGAGAAAAGAGAAAGGGGGTGCAAATGACTAAAAAGAGAGCTGTGTAGCTAGCCTGCTTTTAGCAAAGGTGAAAACAGACGTCCTACCTACACGTACACCTTCTCAAGAGTCAAGATAAGTAGGTCAATGTTATCATTACAGCACTTGCTAATCTTCTATAGCAAAAGTTACAATCTTGGTTCAGCTTCTTGGCAACAGCTCTTAGGCCCGGCTTCTTCAAAGTAATTCGAAGTTGTTTTATGCCAAACGGTTAAAAGGAATGACTCCACGATAGAGCCCCTAAAAATGTGCTCATATGCCTTTTGTGGTGAGAAGGAGCCAAAATTGTAGCCCGGGATCCCTTTGTGTGAATTTTGAGCTGCCAAAGATTCCCCTCCCCGAAAGCAAATTAACTGGGCGACCTGGGGGGGGCACACGGGCACCCCCCACCGCTAGAAGCCCCTCGGCATCCCTCCGGGCCATTGCCGCCGCCTTCTTCGCGGCGGCGGGCGCGGCCAAAGAAGGGCGACACCCCAAAAGGGTCCCATCCGCGCCCTCCCTAACTCTCCTAGCCCCACCCCTCCACCTCGCAACCTCCCCGACGACTTCAACGGCCGGCGACCGTGGTGCCCGGCGCCGTGGCACCTCAGTAGATCCGGTGGCGGCCGACCGATCCGACGCCGCCCGGCCCCCCACTCCGCGGCTGGATGCCTGGCCGATGGCGCGCCATGGCTCCGGTAATCGGGCGCGGGTCCATGCTTTTGGCTGCCGGTGCCGGTGTCGCCGGCCGGACCGGCCCCTGCCTCGGATCTAGCGGCCGCTCGGCTCTCCTCCCTCGCGCGGCGGCGGACGCTTAGCCCTATCCGGGCGGTGGCGGCGGGCATGGCCGGCGTGGTGGGGGCCTCGCCGTCGTCGTGGCCCCGCCTCGGGTTCCTGCTGCAGGCGCCTTTGGCTCCCTCGGGGGCACTGGGTGCATCTCGCCGCGGCCTTTAGCTGCCGCTGCGTGGGTCTGCTACCCGGTCGCGGATGACGAGCCACAGGGCCTGGCGGCGGTGCCGGGCGCTGCCTCATGGCCGATGCGGGCGAAAGCCCGGCTCGGTTTCCGCCCGGGCAAACGGCGGTAGGCGCTTCCGGGCGCCACGCACCTCCCCTCGGGGCGTCGTTCTTCAACCTCATGTTCCCGCACGTGCATCGCCGATTTGCTCGTGGGCCTTCCCGGTGAATTCCTTGGTGGACATGGGTGAA
This sequence comes from Hyparrhenia diplandra, assembly GCA_015847255.1. Classification (NCBI taxonomy): domain Eukaryota; kingdom Viridiplantae; phylum Streptophyta; class Magnoliopsida; order Poales; family Poaceae; genus Hyparrhenia; species Hyparrhenia diplandra. The sequence continues at coordinate 56,431 of JADLZK010000008.1, forward strand.
ACCCGGCCAGAGCTCTTGCCATGGCCAACGACGGTGGCGCTTCGGCCACTACCTTTCTTGAAGGCCGCCTTCGCCTATCATCTGCCGTCCGGGTGGCCGGGCCCTTGCGGTGTTGTCCGGCCGTGCTATGGTGGCGGGCGTATGGCGCTTCAAGCACTCACCAACGCCGCCGTGGTGGCGTTGTTGGCTGAGTTTGCTCGCCGTTGCACTTTGCTCCACCGCGGGCGCGCCGCTCTTCATCGTGGTTCGCGCTTCGTGCGGGCTGTTCGTCGCTACCAGTCGTGGTTGCGTCTAGTTTGCACTTCATGCTTCTTCGCCTTGGTTTGTCTTGTTGGTGTTAGTGGTAGCCGTAGTTATCTGTTCCGTGATGCTTGCCACCGAGGTATTGGTCGCGTTTCCGGGCGGATGCTTTGCCGCCGTGGTGGTTCCTCGTGGGATGCTTTGCCACCAGGTCTTCATGTCGGGTTCCGGCCGGATGCTTTGCCGCCGCCGTGGTGGTTCCGGTGGGATGCTTTGCCAAGGTCGTGGTTTCGGGCGGATGCTTGGCCGCCAAGGAGGTTAGGTGGATGTTTTGCCACCGATGTCGTTGTCTTCCCGGCCAGATGCTTTGTTTGCCGGTGTATCATCTACGGCTCCGATCACTACTAGCTACCTAGGTGTTGAGTTATCTTTTGTATAGGCGCAGCTTTTGCCGGGATTGTTAGGTGGAGGGTTCCCCGCCTCGCTTTTCTTTGCTTTTAGTTTAGGTTTATGTTTATGGTCTTCGTTGGTGTTTTCTCCCGTGATGTCTTCTCGGCATCGGGGTTTGTTGTATTTGGATTTGGTTTTCCTCCTCTTAATGAAATCACGGGTGAACGCCCGATCGAGAAAAAATTGTAGCTCCTCACAGCCTCCCTTGCTAGGCTCGAGACGTTTATCCTTTCCCAGCCATGCATGATAGACAGGTGAAGCCGTTTTGCCAAACGAGGTATTAAACGGCTCGGCTCCATCGCCGACGAGCCGCTTGTAGAGTCAAGGCAAAAAAAAATAGATTAGTAGTAAAGTGAAGTCCTACCAAACAATAAAGTAAAGTCCCTGCCAAACAAGGCCTTAGTG
>JADLZK010000009.1:0-24128 GCA_015847255.1 Hyparrhenia diplandra
ATGGTACGGTGATTTTTATTACACAAGCGCGCCACTAAAAAGTACTAAATCCTTTTCAAATTGTAGGTTGTTTGACTTTTTCAATCCTAACTTTGATCACTCATCTTACTTAAAATTTTATGCAAAATATCACTTCTTTTGTTGTGGCATGCTTTATTATCAAATACTCTTTAAGAATGACTTAAACTTACGATTTTTTACACAAATTTTTTGAATAAGGCGAGTGGTCAAACTTGAGGTCAAAAAAGTCAAGCGAACAATAATTTAAAACGGAGGGAGTACTTGGCGGTTGCATTAAGTCAAACGGCCGATGTAAATACACAATTAACACTAGCGGCTGGTTTAAGTGAACCATCAGTGTATTTCTCGTTTTACACTGGAAGCTCACTTAATGAACCGCGTGTAGCATGCACTAAAAATCTAAGACCGTTGCTCATTTACCGGTCTTCTCAGCCACCACCACTTCTCACTCTCTCCACGGTTCGCACGCGGCTTGTGTTTGTTCGGCATGCAAGAACATATAGCCTTTTATATCATCTCTCCGTGAGAAAAAGCTCTTCACATATATATTTTTTTAGTGGCCTGGATGATGCACACGAGACGGTACTAAAAGAATGTATACCTGAAGCAAAACTAGCCCGGCCCGATCCGGCCCGCAGGCCCGGCCCGAGCCAGACGGGTTTTGGCCGCCCACGAACCTTTTTGGGCGGGGCACGGGCGGAGATTTTGAAACCCGCTAAAATTTTTTTGGCCTGAAATACATTTTTTAGCTATTTTGTAGTATAAAATCGCGCGGGTAGCCCGCCCAAGCCGGGCCGGCCGAAAAAAGCTAGGCCCGACTTGCCCGGTGGGGCGTCATGGGCAGGATTTTTTAGCCGAAATAAGCGGGTTTTTTAGGCCCGGACCCGAACCCGATCCGGCCCGAAAAATGCTCGGGCATAAAAGAATGTCTTTAAAGATGGAGCCATATGCGATGCTTGTGGAATCGGGTGCGATGGCACACTAATTGTTGCATAGGTTGCCAATTTAGTTATTAGGCAGCTCCCAAATAATAAGTGGCGAGATCATGCCGCGGACATCGCCACCGCCGAAATCTATGCGTGGAGGATGGCCGACAGGCACCTCCCTCCTCTCCCCCGGCCGCGACCCCTTCCCCCACCCAATCGTCGCTAGCCACCCAACCTCCACCCCAACCTAGCTCCCTTTGCCCGCCCCCCCGAGCTCCTAGGAAGAAGGCGGCCTCCACCTCCCCAAAAACGCCCCGCTACAAGGCCCGTGCAGCACCGCTGCTCCGGTGACGCCCTTCCAACCCAAGCTAAGGTACGCATCCGCTCCCCACAGTCCCGTCCAAGCATTTCCTTTCAAAATTGTCTCCTCCTCGATTTCTCCACCCCGGCGGTCCCGTTCTTTGCCGTTTCTCCGGCCATATGGGGATAGCGGTACTCTCCAGGCCACTCTGGCGTCTCGGTGTCTCTCCGCGCGCGGCCAGGTTCTTTGCCATCCTCGCCTACCACTTCCGGCACCTCCTCCGACCTTCAAAGTGTGCTCCCCGCGTACGATGGTTTTCGCGGCGGCCATGGCAAACAGCTCAGTGGCCGCCTTCTCCTGCCTCGCCGGCGGTCTTGGGAGCGGGTGTTTTCAAGTTCTCCTCCATCCTAGCCATTACGCTGTTGATCACGCTGTGGGCCATATGATTGGATCTTCCGCGGCGCCGTGTAATGAGCACTCCTTGCTCGCCCGCGGGAGCGTCAATTGTGCCTTCAACCCGCCCGGGGCTGCTCCACCGCTGCCCCCCTTGTGCCAACTCTGAACCGTATCTCAAGGGGAGAGCAAGCGTATCTTCTTACGCTCCCGACTAAATCAATCCTCGCCTCCCCACATCATTATGGGCATGCAGTTCCACGCCGCGAGTTCTGCGGTACCATTATGGGCATGCAGGTTCCACCTTTATGCAGCCATAACATAAACTCTTTATAGTGTCGGTTCAGGCTATGCTCTCGGCGCCCTCTTGTCTCAATTCCAATGGCGTATGAGCGAGACAAGTTGCGGAAGATTTGCTTCACTTGGAAAATATCTTTGCAAGAAGTCTGTTGTCCAACACAAAGAATGGCGGACCTGCTTCTTCTCGGGGAGACAACCACCACATCATTTCTAGCATGATCTACAAAGCCTCTACAAGAAGCGGAAGTACCTGTCCAGGTTTTCAGTTTGTGTGGAAGAATTTTACTGCTCCCCGTGTCAAATTATTTGGGTGGGCTGCTCACCAAAAATAGGATCAATTGCAAAAGCAACCTGCTAGCCAAAAACATCCTAGATGATGATATATGCCCTATTTGTGCACAAGGACCGAGAAACCATGAGATCACGATCCACAGGCTGCTCCTTTGCTCATTCTTTTCCGGAGGGAGATTGGGTGGCAACTTTGGAAATGTGGTGCAAGTCCATCACCTATGGGAGTCGTCTGCCCCAGTGCCAATGCCAAGAGCAACCTTCTCGACTTTGCTACTTCTCATCTGTTGGGAATTATGGAAACATATACATGATGTGGTCTTCCGAGGGATGCCGCCAAGCCTTCCCCGCCTGCTAGCAGCCTGTCGAGAGACTGCAAGACAATGGAGATGCCGACTCCTCAAAAATGATTCTCGTCTTTCTTCTTTTTGGTGTAACCAATTGCCTCTCTGATTGCTTCCCCCTCAATGTAACTCTGAAACATTTGTTCTGGGGTCCTAGCCCTTGCTGCCTCCCTACAATGTCGGCATTTGTAACTTAATATATCAGGTGGGGTGTCCCCCCCCCGGTCGTTGACCTAAAAAAAAGAGTGGCAGATCCAAGATAAGGACAAAGGGGAGATTAAATAATAAAGGTTTAGAGTTAGAGTTAGAGATTGATAGTGAATTTGAGGCTAATTAACAATAATTTAATTAATGGAAAAATCAAACTCAATGGGATTGCAAACCCAGGGCCCCCTTTGGATCCGCCCCTGCCAATAATTGACCGGTTATCCATGATCTGGTGCCCGAGGGGAGTTCATCACGGCTTGCGTCCTTCGTTGCTTGCATCCATATATTGTCAGCATCCTCTGACACCTTGAAACACCATTCTTGGTGCTAAAAGCATGTTTTTGAGGTGGTTGTGTTATAATGTGTTTGCAACCTTCGAACCGCCAACGTAAAAGGATTAATACCGGTGCATTTCAGGAAGACACCTATGGTAATCATGATTTCTATACACCTTTCACACTGGTCGCGTTCTCTGAAACTCTACAAAAAATGCTTCTAGGGCCATTAGCTGCAGGGGCGAAGCTACAATGAATTCAATGCGTGCGGTCGCACCCACAAATTTTTTTAAAAAACAGTAATATGACCCAAATTTTCATCATATATGCACGCACGGAGGCAAATGCACCCCACTCAATGTTGCTCTAGCTCCGTCACTGACCGTTAGTATAAAGATTCTCGCGCTCTGGACTAGTGTCTTAGGGCATGTAGAGCGGTGCGCTGGCGCTCTGGACTAGTGTCTTAGGGCATGTAGAGCGGTGCGCTGGCGGTCGTCTCATGCCTGGGTATTTTGCAAAAACATCCTTCACCAGCGGCAGACGGGGTGGTGCCGTCGTCTCACGAAACGCCGGCTTCGGCTCGTGCTCCAAGGGCTCAGCTACGCACGGGAGGATCTTATGTGGGCGAGTGCACGTGAACAGCGCAGTACGCGCAATACTGACTACTGAGTAGTACGTGGAGTTGCACAAGTGTTATCGTTAGTTTTTTTTTTTACTTTTTTTTTTGCTAGCTTGTATTCTTCTTACAAAGAATACATAAATTAATTAACTTAAAATCTATTTTGTATCCACCAGCAACATGCTTGTATACAGGATTATACTTTGTATTTAATCATAGACATATGCAAACACTAAACATTTTGTAGACAGTTAAATAGACAGCCCATTGTATGAGCTGTCTTTTTTCATAATCTATCATGCGAGTTTCAAAAAACTTGAAGACAAAGACTGTAATGCGTGGGTTATACATGCCCTTATCGTTATGTGTATATATTATTGATGATCCATATGCATGATCGAGGTCCAAGTATTCAATGACTTGATTGGATACCATATTGAAATCTATCGTGACATACACGTATACGTACGTACATACACTTTCTCTATATAGAAAACGGAGAACGACACATAGTGAAAGCCTACCTTATTACCGTATATATGCATTTTTCCGATTAACCTGTTCACATAAATACATCCATGTGTACGTCGTCCGATCTAGATCCATGCAGTACGTGCGATGGACCGGCCGCTCATGGTGTTTATTTAGAAGCTAGTACGTAGTACGAGTACTAGTATTAGCTTAGGTCTGGCGAGCCACCACTATAAATACCAGCAGGCCTCCCTCATCGTCCTCAGACCAGCCCAGCCATATTCCTCTGCTTTCTTGCACTTGCCAACAGTTGGCTCACAAGTGTAGAGGCGATCGATCGAGCCAGTAGTTTGTCAGCAAAGTACATACTTTCTGACGTCGACCAACCATGGCTGCCAAGCTCGCCACTTCTCTCCTCGCCGCCTGCTTCGCCGTCGGCATCGTCCTGATCGTCGCACCTGTGGTCGCCAGCGACCCCGGCATGCTCCAGGACATCTGCGTCGCCGACTACAAATCCCTCGAGGGCCGTAAGTCATCGATCTCGACCCAATTCTACACACTATAGATAGCAACATTGTTTTCCGGTGATCGATCTCTATATAACTATGCCTTGCAGCACTGCGGCTGAACGGATTCCCGTGTAAGCGGCTGGAGAACGTGACGGCGAACGACTTCTTCTCCAACGCGCTGGCGACCCCGGGAACCACGGGCAACCCGTTGGGGTCCGCGGTGACGGCGGCGAACGTGGAGAAGCTCCCGGGGCTCAACACGCTCGGCGTGTCGCTGTCGCGCATCGACTACGAGCCGTGGGGCGTGAACCCGCCGCACGTCCACCCGCGCGCCACCGAGGTCATCTTCGTCCTCAGGGCACCCTTGAGGTCGGCTTCGTCACCACCTCCAACTGGCATTATGCGCACACCGTCTGCGCCGGCGAGGTATTCGTCTTTCCCCGGGGCCTCGTCCACTACCAGAAGAACAATGGCGGCAGCCCCGCCGCGGTGCTCTCTGCCTTCGACAGCCAGCTGCCCGGCACGCAGCCCGTCGCCCAGGCCCTCTTCGGCGCATCGCCGCCGGTGCCCACCGACGTGCTCGCCAGGAGCTTCCAGGTCGACGGAGGACTCGTGGAGGCCATCAAATCCAAGTTCCCTCCCAAGTAGAGACCTGCCATGCTCATGCATGTAATGCAAGCGCCACGCGTACGAATAGTAGCGTGTGATTTATTTGAAGTATCACTTCGTATTCTAGCTGTAAAGCAAGTGTGATGGATCATTTCGTTGTTGGGTTCGTCTTTAGTTGTTGGTAAGGTCATGATCATGGCACCGACAGTTCACCGTTGTTGCCCTTGAATTTCTGCATGAGCCATTTGTGTAAGGTGGTGTGTATCTGTCAATGCAAATCCATAGAAATGAGTGTCATATACTTGTTGCTTGAACATTGTTGCTCGATCTTGGAACGTTTGTACTCGTGGAGTAATTCGCAAAAAAGAAAAAAAAAAAACGGATAGTAAAACCTTATCAGGAAAGCATTGACATTCTTTACGGCACCCATTCTTTACGGCGGCGGCGGCAACACGGCAACGGCTGTAGATCTCTGTCATATAAACACTGTAACAATGTTAACAGCACATTCCGTTGAAAGTTGGTCACAAGCTACCAATAAAAATCTGAGATCATCACTAATCGTGTCATAGCTTGTCTGAATTCTGAACTCTGAACTTCCGAGCCCTAATGATCCGTACTACAAATACATCAACGTTGAGGGGTTATGACAAAATAAGTGATATTTTTTTATAAACTTTTAAATAAGATGAGTAGTCAAACTTGTTGTCGAAAAAGTCAAATGTTTTATAATTTAGGATGGTTTGAGTAGTAGTTATTTTTATATTATATTTGAATGGACTATAGCAAGCTTGAGGGTGGCCTAGGCCTTAAGACCATCCAGAACCAATGTCTAGTTACATTATAATTCATGCATGAAATCTATTGACAAGATGTTTTCCAATGATCCCAGCGCCCTGGAAAAACACCGTTAATTCTTGAATTCTCTCTCTGATGATTCTCCTATGAACGCCGCTAATCCCTACCTTTATTTGGAAGATTGTTGGCGACGAACTTGACACTTACAGGTCCATTATTAATCGTGTTGCTGTCCACAAAAGTGCTTCCACTTCTTTCTGGTTTGATCACTGGCTTCCGATCGAGTGGTCCTCTCCGGCAGAGCTAGTGACTTTGAACTGCTCCAGCGTCCACGACTAACCGGTGCTGTTCACGCCGACCTGGCCTCTCCATCTTCATCTTCCTTCTCTGCAGGTTAGTCGTCTCAATGAGGAGTAATTAAGATGTCCGCTTGCTCAAACTCACCGGCTGGCAAGCGTTTCAGTTTGAGAGATGCTTACTATGCCTTGGCTCCTCGTTCTACGGAAGCCGATTTACATGGCTGGATAATGGGACACGGCAGTTCCAAAGTACAAAATTGTTTGGGGGAAGGGATATCAATAAAAGTTCTTCAAATGCGAACACATGGTTGATTTGTCTCAAATGTGTTTAGTTTTGATGTAGTGATTGTCAACACTCAACATTCTTTCTCTATTTTTCTTTTTATCTTTTTTACGCCGGCTATGGTTCACCGGACACGTGGAGTGTGTCAAGCGTATCTCTTGGTTCGTGTTGTGCGGGTGTGGAGCTCGGAGATGGTCCGACGGAGAGGTGAAGGTGCCAAGGAGGAACGGACCGTGGAGGTGAAGGGACGGGACGTGAGGCTTGGACCGAGGGGGGGTGCCGGGCGGCTAGCCGTGGTGGTCGACATCCGGGACATCGACGGATGCAAGAGGGCGTGGCGGGACCGTGTCGATCGAGTCAAGACGTCAAGGCGGCGTGCGGCGAGCGGGAGCTCGGATGACTTGGCGACTTCGGGTGGTCAAGGCGGCGGTGACACGTGTCGAGGAGGTTTGGTGGTTTGCCCTCAAAACCATCGGCGCGGTTTTCGTGGTTTGGGCCTCAAAACCACGGGCGGGTTTGGTGGTTTGTGCCTCAAAACCACGGTGCGCGGGTTTCGCGGGTTTGCGCCTCAAAACCCGAAGTGTTCGGCGGACGGAAGGGCGGCACGTGGCGGCATCGGGGAGATTGCGTGGAGGCAAGGCTACCGGTGAGGAAGGCGCGGTGGCCGTCGGATCGAAGATTACCTGAGTCGACGGAAATAGCCTTAGGGTTACAAAATCGACTCATGTATCCTAGGGGTAGTTTAGGGCGGAGGGAATAGGGGCTATTTAGCGTAGGCATACCCCTTCATTCTCCCTTGCCTCTCATTTTCATATTTTCCAGTTAGGGTTTCTGGATCGAGGTGTGAGAGGTCCACCGATTTGTACCAAGATTTGCGAGCAAGGGCTAGCTGTGATTAGCCTCATCCGGGGTGACGTTTGGATCGATTGATCGGTGTTCTTTGTTGTTCTTGAGCTGTGATTTTGAGTTCTTCACTTGTTCTTCCCGAGTTCATCCTCTCCCCCCTCTTTTCTCTTCGCGATTTCTTCGTTTTGGCACCGTTTGATCTCGTTTTTCTTGCGTTGATTCGTGCTAGGGCGTGAGAGGATCATTTCCACCGAAGGGTTTGAGCTAATTCCTCACGAGCACGTAGATCGGGCGAGTTTTGGATCAAGGTGACCTTTTGGGTGTGTTCTTCGTGTGATCCGCGTTTTCTCTCGATTCACTCCATCAATCTCGAAATTTCAAGGGGAAATGGTCACCCACATGCCTAGATGCTATGGCTCAATTCTTGTGACCTGAGGTTTCGATTTGAGTGAGTTTGGATCGATTTTGGGGTGAGTCGCCGCCCGGCTTCTTTGCTTCGCCTTGTGTCGGAGTGACCGGACGCGACGGCCGGACGCGACGTCCAGGATTGACCGGACGCGCTCGGTCTTTGTCCGCGGCGTCGGGGTGACCGGACGCTCCGACCGGACGCGACGACCAGGCTGACCGGTCGGTCGGTCGGTCGCGTCTCGCGTAGAGGTCCGCCAGGGCGATCGACGGCCGGGCCTTCGACGGACGCTGGACCGGACTTCGCCCGGTGAGTCCCGGTGAGTCCGATCACTCTGCAGAGGCTGTTTTCTTCCGTCTCTTGCGTGTTTGTTTCGTTCGGTTTTTCGGTTGATCCATTTGTGAGTCTAGAGCAAACTCTAGCTCATCCACCTTGCATCCAAGGTCGTGATCATACCGTGTGGTGTGTGCTTTTTGCTCGAGGGGTCGTGAGAGCTACAAGTCATCTAATTCGAAAGAATTTAATTGAGGCTCCCATTCACCCCCTCGGTCGCCGTTTCGGTCCTTCATCATGACTTAAATTTGACTATGTTTGCATACTTTTTTTTTTTGAATAAGATGAGTGGTCAAACTTGGACTCAAAAAGTCAAATGTCTTGGAATTTAGGATGGAGGGAGTACACCACAAAGAAATACCGGTATTCAAGTAGTACTACATACCATAGAGCAAATGTATCATGGACAACCATAAGTGTGATTAGCAGCTACTGGTAAAGAATATGAAAGCACATCTACACTAGCAACTCATTCAGTCATGCATTGTTCTCGTGTTGTGGGTATTTTTTTGAAATTTAGCCCTTTTTTAAAAGAAATTTCAAATCCGTCCCCGATTTGAAACTATTTGCATGGGGTATCCCTTTTGGTCCGCGCCGATCTGGTGGCGCGATTTTTTTACATGTCGCGCCCTTTGCATGTGGCGCGACCGGTGCATCCCGGTGGCGGGTGGCGTTGACCGGGGCCCGCCACGCCGCGTCAGCGCCAGTGCATGCGGCGCGACGTTCGCGCCGGGAGCTAGGATCCCATGCAAATAGTGCTACAAGTCCTATCCAACTTTGGGAAAAAAATATCACATAAGACAACGTAGCACTTTTCGTTTGTTTGTGAAATTATTGTCCTACCATGACCTAACCGGGCTCAAAAGATTCGTCTCATCACGTATATCAAAATTATATAATTAATTTTTTTATTTACCTACATTTAGTGTTCCATGCATGAGACAAAAGATTTGATATGATAGATCAATAGTGAATTTTGGAGAGAGAATTGGGAAATGGGCAGGAATCGCGTGCATGCATGCATATTTTTTACTTTTGTTATTTCTTGGCAGTAGTATATGCAGTGTGTGTGACATGCAAATAGTGCTACAAGTCCTATCGACTTTTCTTGAAAAAAAATATCACATAAGATCTTTGTAGCACTTTTCGTTTGTTTGTGAAATTATTGTCCTACCATGACCTAATTAGGCTCAAAAGATTCGTCTCATCCTGTACATCAAAATTATATAATTAATTTTTTTATTTACCTGTATTTAGTGTTCCATGCATGAGACAAAAGATTTGATATGATAGATCAATAGTGAATTTTGGAGAAAAGAATTGGAAAACTAAACGAGGGGATGGGCAGGAATCGCGTGCATGCGCATATTTTTTTTACTTTTATTATTTGCGCGGCAGTGTGTGGGAGAGCGCATTCATGCAACGTATTGTCACATCATTGAACTGCATGCACGCCCGTCCCTGTTTAGCTCCTCAATTCTCTCTCCAAAATTCACTATTGACCTATCATATCAAATCTTTTATCTCATACATGGAACACTAAACGTAGGTAAATAAAAAAATTAAATATATAATTTTGATGTACAGGATGAGACGAATCTTTTTGAGCCTAGTTAGGTCATGGTAGGACAACAATTACCACAAACAAACTAAAAGTCTACGATTAATACGATGTGGCATTTTTTCCAAAGCTGGATAAGATTTGGTATTACTATTTGCATGGGATCCCAGCTCCCGTCGCGCCGCATGCACCGGGCGCGGCGTGCGCGGCACCCAGCTCCAGCCACGCCCAAGACCGGTCAACGCCCGCCCGCCCGCCGTGGATGCGCCGGTCGCGCCACATCGCGGTGGCGCGACATGTGTAAAAATCGCGCCACCAGGGAGTGGCGCGACCAAAAGGGATACCCCATGCAAATAGTTTCAAACTAGGGACGGATTTGAAATTTTTTTTGGAAAAAGGCAAAATTTCACAAAAAATCCCGTGTTGTGGTACTGATCCTACATATTTTGGATAATGGAAGCCTATCTGGCTTCATCTCTTGCAGTAGACAAGAGGCTGATCGAGGTCAATTATAACAGGCAGTGGTCCAGGAACTGTCGGTTCCTTGCATTGGGCAGTCGCCATTCCTGTACCCAACCGCCCCAACGGCCACAGTAGGTAGAACTAGATAGCTCTTCTCCCTGCAAAAGGACTGGCCGTCTGGCCGTACGTACGTCACGCGACTCACGCCCACCAGAGACGCTGGACGCCAGCCAGCAGCGAAATCATCAGGTGAACTGGAGGCCGAGGCAAGTGATCGTACAGATCGAACATTGCTGCTCACACTGCACCAGGGGACATTCTCGCCGCCGGACAAGAAGGCGCCCATGGCGTCGAACAACCTGCCGGTCTTGGCGTCGATGGTGGCCACCGCCGATGGCAGAAGGTCGTGGCTCGTCTTGGGGGAAAGCAACGCAATGGAGCCCAACTGTCAAGTCCCAGTCAACCTTAAGTAAGTTGGGCCTCACCCAGAATTCAGTGTGAAAGAAAGGGCCCAACAAATAATTCTAGTCTGGCCCACAGACGGCCCAGCTACAGAGAACCTAGATCCATGTCTATTCATTATATTTGCCTCAAAAAAAATGTCTGTTCATTATATTTGCTCCAAAAAAATGTCTGTGCATTATATACAAATTATAAGACGTGACACATTCTAGTAAAAAAAAAAAAAAAACACGTGACACCATGCATGGTATCAACTTTAATTTCTCTCATTTGATGAAAAAAAATGTAACGTGAGGGTATGTATGGTTGTTGATTCCGTCCTCAATAATAGAGGTGTTAAATGTCTAATCTCAGCAATTAGCAGGCGTGCGATCCTGGCAATTAGCTTGCCATTGTACGGGCCGTTGGAACGTCCTGGAAATTATTACGAGGCTAATTTGTGTTCCTTTCTTTTTGGTGCAAAAATGTCAACACTGCATCACATCATCATCCCCTGCACGAAAGTGTATTTAGGAACCACCTATATATTTTTCCTTTTGCTTTCGGTTCCAGATAAATAATACTAATTTGATTTGAACCTTATTAATTGCACGCGATCTTACGTAACTTCAGACGCACTTTTCAGCCTTAGTAATTAAATACGAGTATATAAAGTTTCTTTCACAAAACAATCCATCTTTTTTTTTTCTGTTTTATCAGTTTTATAACAAAAAGTGGAGGGCCTTGTGACTTCCCCAACAACTTCCCCATTAGGTAGAATTTTTTTTTTAGCCCAATTCTCTAATTGTTGAGGGGAACGAGTCTCAATTTGAAGTTGTTTATGTTTATATTGGTCAATCATAAAATAGAAATAGGAAAAAGAATTTATATTTATTCTGATCAAACATCCTCGCTATTAACCTAGAAGTTGTTCTCATATACAAGGAAATGGTTCACCCGTTAAATATATTATAAAATGTTGTAATTAATAATTATATACATATGGATCTCAACGTTATCAACAAAAATCAAAGTGAAAGGGTTTTTTTTCTACTAAAACTTGACACAATAAATTTTGAAATTATATATGAAAAAAGAATTCCAGAAAATATGATGTTTTCTTTTGGTTCCTTCCGTCTCTTCTTCCTCGGCGCTATCCGATGTAGTCGATATTTTGGATAAACAAGATCATTTGTGTTGAGCTTGGGGTTCTCAACACGAAATGGAACCTCCGCTCAGGCGATGCCCTGAGGGAGGTTGTTGGGGGTGATAAGCTTAGGGAACTAGGAGGAATAAAAATAACTGCCCATTATGGAATTCACCAACCTCTCTATTAGGGGAGGACTCCTCCCTATTTCTGATTTTACAATTGCCAAGGAATTTGAGATTACAAGTTTACCCTCTAATATTCATGGCATATTCCCTCATATTCTGAGACCTCGCGGGCTCTTTGTGTATTTGAACATTCCGCACCATCTTCCTCGGGGGGGTTCGACACGTCGGCTCGGGACCCACTCCAAGAGACCTCCGCCGGTCCTTCGTTGTGATCCGTCGGGACCTGCTTGTGAGCCGGCTTCTTGGTTCCCCTCCTGCGGGGGGCGCTCGGCGTAGAAGGCGGAGGTGGCGACCTCCGCGACCAAGGGCTGCGGCGGTGGCGAAACCATCGGTCCCGGAGAACCTCCGCTAGGTGGAAACAAGGACCTCCACCGGCCACGGTGGCGGAGGAGTGTAGGCCGCTTTCGCTTAACACGAAAAAGACATAACTCGGATCCGATCGTTAGTGCGGGGCCTCGTGCGCGCATCCTCTGCTTTGTGAACACCTCCGCTCGGGCCGCTAGGATCCGTGTCCCAGCGGTCCCCCCCTTGAGGGCGAATCGGTCACGGCGGAGGCGTGCCTTCGCTCTCAACGATTTTGCGGCATTGGCGGAGGTGTTGAGGGTCCCTTCCCCCTGGGACGAATTCGCGAGGGACCTTCGCTTTGGAGAATTTGAAGCGTCGGGGTCGCAACGGACAGAAAGACGCGCCCCTCGAGGCCAAGGTGATTGTTTTCTGCCCGTTGGTCGCGACGGTGCGTCTTGGGATGCGAAGGGTCGCAAGGACGACTATAAAAGGCGGCTCCCCCCCCTGGGCGGAGGGTTACCCCTGCCATCGCTTTCGCTGTCTTGCGCGTCCTTGCTTTCTTGCTCCCTCTCGCACCCACTTGCCTCCGCTTGCTTTAGTGGCTCGCTTAGTTGTATGCGCGCTTGTTCTAGTTCGCTTAGCGCAAGGGGCCGCTTCCCCCGTCGTGATTTCTTTGGGCCATACGCGGAGCTCCTCCCGTATCGTTCGAGCCAATTTGCTCGTCTTTACGAGGAGTGTATGCTAGACGCTGCCCGTGCTCAAGACTTGGAAGACACTCTCTCCGACGTCGAAGCGTCCGTTGGCGATCTCATGGCGCGCGAAGATGTCGATGCCACATATGAGCTGGGTCCGTCGAAGATGACCCAGGGGATGCTTGATGAGCTCCGCCAGAAGGGTTTCATTCGTGCTGATTACGAGGTGAAGCTTCCTCAGGGGGAGACAGTGCCCGAGCTGCCGGAACCACAGAAGCAATGGGGGATCGTTTTCAAGGACTTCTTCACCTGTGGCCTCCGTGAAAGGTCCTAATGGCTAGAGGGGGGGGGGGTTGAATAGCCTATTAAAAATTCTACAAACAACACTAAGCAAGGCGGTTAATAAATAAGACGGCGTAGCGAATAAGCAAATGCTTCAAACTAATTACGCAAGCCTCCTAGCAATTCTAGCAAATCTAATGTCTCTAATCACAAGCAATGGCTAGGTTGCTAAGTTACTTCTAGGTGGACAAGATATACTAACTAATTCTACCACTAGGAGCTAACAAGGCTAAGCTAACTAAACAAGCTACACAACACTAAGCACCCTAACAAGATATACTACGAAAGTAATGCAAGAGGTGCTAGAATACAATGCCACCGGTGTAGTGTCGAGGTTGTAGCCAATCACCGTGATCACCAAGGAATCTCCAACGAGCAAGAACAAGTGACACGATGATTTTTACCGAGGTTCACGTGCTTGCCGGCACGCTAAGTCCTCGTTGTGGCGACACACTCACTTGACGTGTGCTAAGCTTAATGGCCGGTGCCAAAACCCCTATGGACGCTCAAGCAAACGATCACAAGAGAGGGTCCAACAAGCCACGAGCAATCCACTAGTGCTCCTTTCGCGAATCTCCCGCGGGGTAAGGAACGACCCCTCACAATTACCACCGGTGTGGCCTCAAACAAGCTCTACTTGAGCTCAACACCGCCTCTTGCTCCAAGCCGCTAGGGAACCGGGCAAATTCCCAAGATAACAAGAATCCCGCGGCTTCTCCAAGGATGAAGTGCTTCTAAATGCAACCGATGCAAGCAATGCACTTCTATCTCTCTCAATCTCACCAAGAATCCGAATTAGTGATGAGGAGATGAGTGGAGAGGAGTCTCACAAGCTCACTAGCAAGTTAGAGTGTTCAAATGTGCAAGAGAGAGACTATGAAACCGGCCATCCAAGTATATATAGCCTCCTCCAAACAAAAGAGCCGTTGCCTTCAAATTGGG
Organism: Hyparrhenia diplandra; assembly: GCA_015847255.1. Taxonomy (NCBI): domain Eukaryota; kingdom Viridiplantae; phylum Streptophyta; class Magnoliopsida; order Poales; family Poaceae; genus Hyparrhenia; species Hyparrhenia diplandra. Next base: position 14,289 of record JADLZK010000009.1, read on the forward strand.
TGCTTTGCTTGGCTGACCGGACGCCCGCCCGGACCGCACCAAGCGAAGTCCGGTCGCTGGTCCGGTCGGTGCTTCCGGTCACTACCGACGAGCCACTGGCCCCCCAACCGACGGCTCAACCACGCGTCCGGTCACCGGTTCCGGTCAGCACCGGAAGCGTCCGGTCCGGGTTCCGATCGCAGCGTCCGGTGAAATCGCGCCTGCAGAGCTCTCTGCCAGACGCACCGACCGGAGCCACCGGTCAGTGCGTCCGGTCACCACCGAGCGCGTCCCGTCACTTCGAAACAGCTGATTCTTCTTCCTTTTCTTTGCTCTTTGCTTCAAACTTGCTTCGCCTCTTGCCATAGGTTGCCAACACGTTATCACCAATGTTAGCACGTCGAGATGTTAGGCAAGATCGAAGTTAGTGCTCTCATTGTCCTAAATGCAATATGCAAGTCAATTGGACCTAGAAGCACTTCATGCAAGGATTGTCGTGGCATCCCCTCTTGATAGTCGGCTATCTATCCTATAATGTGATCACACGCTCTATCATGTCTTGATCACCGAAAGGAAAACCCTATCAAGTATACCTTTGCCTTGATCTCCCGGGTTCCTCTCAAGCCGATCACCGAGCTTGACGATCCATCATGTCCACCATCATTGTCCATGTTCATGATCATCATGCTCCTTGTCATCAACCTAATCCTATCTCAAGTCATACACTTAGAGCAAAGGATCAGTCCACAAGTGTGTCATCAATTTCTAAAACCAAACATGAGATTTCACTCCGCCTGCCCTACTGCTCCTTCTTACGTACGGTCGTGGAGTCCTTCGACATCCAAATCCATCAGCTCACCCCCCACGCATTTCTTGCCTCGGCGAAATTTGTGTGGGCCTGTGTGTCCTACGGTGGGGAGGCGGAGACCAATACTTTCGTCAGTTATTATGAGCTACATAAGCAACCGAAGTCCCGGAAGATGTCTGACGGGAGCGAGAAGAAGCTGCAGTTCGGGTGTTGCACATTTAGCCCGCGCCGCCACCAGGGCGAGGAGAAGGCGGAGATCTCCTACGCCCAGAAAAATAAGTGGGAGCCCGGGTGGATGGACTACTGGTTTTATGCCAAGTCAGCACGGACGGAGAGGACCATTGACGGGGTTGATGTTTGCCGGTATCCGTTCGCGTCGAAGCTTGTTCCCGTCGACATTGTCTCCCGGCCAGATCCGAATGATAAGGAGTCGGAGAAACGGGAGAAGAGCCGCGAGGCTTTCCTCCTGGCGTGCCGGTACTCTGGCGGCCGCGATCTAGTGGAGGAGATTTGTGCGGCGAAGTACTCGCCCCTGCAGCGCCACAAGGACCCGTTTGAGGTGGAGAGGGTCAATCTTCCCGTGTTCGGGGACGCGGAGATGGTACCGTTCCCGCGCCTTGGCGCGCAGCTTCCTGAAGGTACAAGCGCTGATGCGTTTCTGATGACTGTGGAGATGGAGGCTCAGGAAATCCTGGGCCCCATCACCACGAAGGAGTTTCTTGCGCGGAGGTCCCAGGCGGGGACTATGCCCCGTCTGAATCGCGTTCTTGAGGAGATGGGGGTCACGTACGGCCCTCATAAGGTTCCTGGTAAGGTGCTGGCGGACATTGAGCGGCGCGAGGCCGAGGAGGCCGCAAAATTGGCGGCGGCTCTTTGGTGTCCCTCCGCCTGTTCGGGCGAGGCCCCCGATGACCCGCGAGAAGTCAAAGAAGATCAAGACGGATGAGGGGACCTCCGCTCGACCTTCTGTGGCCGCGGTTGCTGCTACGGCCAAGGAGGAGGCCAAGAAGAAGAAGAAGTTGGCCGTAAACGGGGGGAAGCGGTGTGCGCGAAGGGGTCTTTGCTCGACGCTGAAGGCGATGAGGCTGGCGGTGACAAAGGATCCGCTGCAGGATCCTCTGGTGATGCAGCGGCCTTGGTTGGCGGTGGTGGGGCTGGTTCGGTACTGAGGTCGGGCCCGGTTTCCCCCACCGCTGATGCCTGTCGACGGGCTCTCGAAGGCAAGGCATCGTCGGAGGTGTCTAAGGCCATGGCCGATCCCATGGCTGATCTGCCCTGCTCTAGCGACAGCTCCGTTGGTTCGGCGGCGAGAGCATCTAGGGAGCCAGTCTGTGCTGAAGTCGCCCGCGAAGTTTGCAGAGCAGGAGGTATTGGTTGACTCTGCTCCTGAGGACTCGTTTGTACCTCCGCTCGGTATGAACGTTACTTATGCCCAGATGCAGGAGCTTCGCGCCGTGCACGAGGCATCTAAAGGCAGAGATGCTGAGGCAGAGAGCTCTGGCGCGAAGGCTATGAAGGCCGCGGAGGTGTTAGAGGTGCTGCGCACCGGTGCCGCCTCTACTCGCGCCGCCGACGAAGGTTCGCTTTGTTAGTTTGTGTTTTGTTCTTGTTTTGTTGTTTGGTTGTCTAGATGACTTATTGTTCCTTGTTTCAGATGGTGGCGAAGCTGCTGCTGGGCTTGGTGTGAGCTCCCCTCAGGTTGCTGCTGAGGGTGACCTGAGTAAGTGTTCTATCTTGCTTGCTTCGCTTTGTTTTATTTCAACATGTTTGCGAGCTTGCTTAGTCTTCTGATTAGATACTATTCTTAAATATTTTTCAGAGGGGGACGTCTATGAGGTCTTCGACAAGGCTATAGATCAAAGCCTTTCGGTGCGGAGATGTTCTATTTGTGTGTTGTTTTCCTTCTTGGTTTGCTGGCGAAGGTCTAACCTCGTGTTTTTGTAGATGACCACCAGTCTTGAGTGTGTTCGCGCTAAGGTTCACCTAGAACTTGTGGCGCGTGACAAGATCTGGTGGATTTAAAGGCGAAGGTCTCCGCTGGGCCGAGGAGAAGGCGTCTTTGGAAAGCGGTGACCGAGGGGCAGGAGCTTCGCCAGAAGGAAGCTGCTGCGGCCAAGGAGGCGCAGGTCGCGTTGGCCGCCCGCGCGGAGACGGCTGAAAAGGCTCTCCGTGATGTTGAAGCGAAGCTCGAGGAGGCCAACGCCAGCCTTACCTCGTCGCGTGCCCAAGCGTCGGCGGCGAGGCGGTGGGACGCGATTTGGCGCGTCTTGCACCTCCGTTGCTCATGCATACAGCGGGAGGCCATCACGTCAGTTGGCGCGGCGGTTACGCCATTCCCTACGGATGGCGGAAGCGTGGGCGTGCTGGCGTGGATGGCAAGAAATGTTGCCAAACTTCCGGATGTGCTGCGGGGCGTCTCCGACTTTGGAGCCCGGGCCGCGGCAACGACTATTACTCGCATTCTTTCTAGCGAGGGGTGTGATGATGTTGCCCGACTTCGTGTGAAGGAGACGCACCATCCATCGCGCCTGGCGGAGCTTGGGGGCGGGGCTTTGAAGTTCGTGGGCTCGTTCATGATGAAATTCTGGGCGGTCCATGGTCAAGCGGAGGCTGCGTCCCTTGCTCGTTCCCTTTTCCAGGTAATTTTGGTATTCGCAGTTTGTACTCCTAGTTTTTCGCTCTCTTTACCCGCTAGTTCTAACTATTTTTCTTGCGCAGGGTGGTGCTTCGGTGGAGGCTCCTGCTGAGCGGGTCGAAGTTGCTGAGGATATGCCGAGGGATGTGCCTCCGCCACCAGCTCCAGACGCGGAGAGGACATCGTCAGTCGATGTTGAGGATGCGAAGGTGTAGAAAGTTAGGAATTTTTCTTTTTTAGCTTTGTAGCTCCTGGGTTTTGCGCGGATATCTGTTTCCGCTTGTAAATAATGATGAGATATTGCTGAATGGAAGTCTAATATTTTGTTTGAATCAATGATTTCCTGCGCAGGTTCCTGATGAGGTGCCTGCGCAGGAAGTGGATCCTTTGTGTTTTTATCGAGACGACGTTTACGTTGACAGAGGTCTCTGGTTATTTTGGAAGGATACCTTCGACGTCCCTAGGATAGATGACATGTATGAGGACGTTTTGTTTGACTTAGGAGACGCTCGAATGGCCTTCACGAACGATGAAGCTTGGGAGGGGCCTCCGCCTGGGTCTCTCTAGGTTTTGTTTGCCAAGGCGCAATTGTGTAATGATACAGTTTTTCATCAATAAAGCGACGCTCGATATATTACTTTCGAATTCTTTATTTGGTTACATAATTTATTGTTTTTCCCTTTTCCTTTCGAATTTTGTTCGGGACCTTCGCTTGTGGATTTGACAGCGGAGGATAGTCACTTGTTTGCAGCGCCAATTCGTTCCCTTCCGCAGCGAAGTACCCGCGTGGAGGATCGCCTTGTCTTGCGTTGGACCTCTGCTACCCGTGTGGGAAGCGTTTCTTGTCGCTCCACTTCACGGGTCTTTAGCAAGGATCTCGCATTTGGATACTTTATAGGATTTTGAAGCTCCGGGGGGATGTTACGAATTCTTACGCGGTCTCCCCCCTGAACTTGTCCAAGTGCCGGGATCATTACGATTTCTTACACGGTTTCTTCTTATTCGTGGTTATGCTGGCGGAGGTTGACATCCGCACTCATCTGCTGCTTCTAGTTTTCCTCGTGTAATTTTTGTTTTGGAATGATGGAGTGTCGTATGGGGAGGCTAGGCTTGTTTCATAGGGCTTGGACCATTAAGGGGACTTATTGATATTGTCTTGTGGTAGGTGTGTTAGGTGGACTGGGTTAGTATATAACTCGTTCTTTCTTCCACCCCGGGTTATCTGAGGTACGATGGGTCAGTCTAGCAGTGGCTTAGTAACCAGAACATTGATACCGTGTAAGGGTTCGTATTTGATGGTCTAGGCTGTGTACTTGGTTATCCTCCTATTCGTTGGCTGGAAGCTCAGACTAGAACAGGCACGGAGCTATTAACTCTTGCCCATGTGCTATCAATTCTTGGCGATGAGCTTTGGTGGTTTCGGTGGCCATTTGAACTGTTCTAGTGGTTTACTTCTTGAGTCGGAACTCCGCTAGGGCTACTTCAGGTATATTTTATGCCCACCTGTCGGAGATCGACTTGGGTGAAGAGGTCCTATGGCGGTCTGCTGGCTGCACGAGAGGACGCGTCGACGCTAGCGGAGGCTCCCTTGTGCGCACGGCGTGAAGCTGTTGCCCTGCGTGGTGGTGTAGCTCATCTCCTCTGTCTTGCTGTGTCTGTGCTACCACTGTACCATCTTCTGCGAAGATGTTTGTAGCTTCGATAGTACAATGTCGAGCACCTGTGTAATTTGTGAATATAATAACAAAGTAGAAATGTTCTGAGTATACTGAAGCTTTTATGTTTACCCTCCTCGTTGCCTTTGTTGGCGGAGGTGTCGTTGATGCTTGAGATGGACAGGTCTTTTTTCAGCTTTTTTATTTTTGACACATGCCGTTGTGCCACCTCGATGCCTACGCTTCGGGTAGGACTTTTTTCGAGGATTTTGGAGACCGTTTTGTTGGTCTTTGGAGGTCATTTTTAGGTTAGAACCTCCGCGTTCTATCTGTAAAATGTCCTCTCAGGCATTTTTGTCGCCTTTGTCGAATTACGTGACTGCGTTGCTAGTCACTTTCGACTTATGCTTTTCTTTCTGCTTTGGGGAAATTTCCTCTTTATATTTCAGAGGGTTTTACATTGGCCCCGCCTCGTTAAAAACCTCACCTCCGCTAGGAGTTCCCCTGTGAGGAAAAGAGTGCGAGACCTTGATTGAATAACTGTAAAATCTACTGCTACTTGCGAGAAAGTAAAGTAGTGACCGGCCTCCGCTTATATTTCGCGGGGGGTGGCCTTACACATAGTACTTGCGGAGGTTGTCCACATTCCACGTGTGATCGGAGGTGTTGCCTTCCCTGTCCGCCAGACGGAAGGCTCCTTGCCTTGTTGTTGCTTTTGCAATGAACGTACCATCCCACTTTGCTTGCAGTTTTCCTATGGTTGAGGCATTTGGTTTTCTTCTGAGCACCAGGTCTCCGTCTTCAATGTTCTTCTTGCGAACCTTGCTGTCTCTCCATTTTTTGGTCTCGGCTTGGTATTTTTGTATGTTTTCTATGGCTTCTAGCCTTGTGTGCTCCAGCGTTTCTTTGGCGTACTCTTCATCTTCTGCCATTTTCTGCCTTATGACACGGAGGCTTTCGTGTTTCAGTTCCTCCGAGAGCATTGCTTCTTCTCCATACATGAGTCTGAATGGGGTGAACCCGGTAGCTCGCGAAGACGTTGTGTTATGGGACCAGATTACTTTTGGTAGTTCGTCTGCCCATTTGCCTTTGCGGAGGTTGAACAAGGTCTTTGATATTGCGGAGAATATTATTCCGTTTGCTCTCTCCACTGCTCCGTTGGACTCTGGGTGGTAAACTGATGCGAAGGCTATCTTTGTTCCCATTTGGGAGCAGAATTCTCTAAACTTGTCTGAGTCGAACTGCTTGCCGTTGTCGACTGTTACCATTCTTGGTACTCCGAATCTGCAGATTATGTTTTGCCAGTAGAATTTGGTGATAGATTCTGAGGTTATCTTTGCCAGGGGCTTCGCCTCTACCCACCTGGTGAAGTATTCGACTGCTACAACTGCGAATTTGTTTCCTCCTTGTGCTGTTGGTAGGGGACCGACAATGTCTATTCCCCATCTCTGTAGTGGCCAAGTCGAAGGTATTAGTTGTGTTTCTGCTGAAGGGCTTTTCTGGTGGGGTGCGAAGCTTTGGCAGGCTTCGCATGTTTTGACGACTTGCTGAGCGTCCTTTATGTGCGTGGGCCAGTAGAATCCTTGGCGGATGGCTTTTGCTGACAGAGCTCTTGGTCCAATGTGAGACGCACAGATGCCGACATGTATTTCTTTGAGTAGCTCTAGGCCTTCGCTTTGTGGGATGCATTTGAGCATTGGCTGGACCAGCCCCCTTTTGAAGAGTTGGCCATCAATGAGAGTATAATTTCTCGCTCGTGCCTCTGTTCTGGCCGCCTCCGCCTCATCTTCTGGATGGCTAACGTTGTTGAGGTTATCAACTATTGCTTGTCTCAATCTTCACCTTCAAAGAAACATATTTGTCTTGAATGCTTTTTTCGGTGTTTACATTTGCTGGTTTGTATGCCACATTGTAGGCGGTGTTACGAGGCATGCGGAGGTTGTTTCTTTGCCGCTTTAGCTAGGGTAATGCGCCTCGCTGTTACGCTCTCGTGGGATGAACTTTCTTGTGAAGCCACGGAATCTTCGTTCCATTGCTCGACCACCGCTAGGTACTTTTTACAAGTTCGGATCTACGGCCATGCATTCTTTTTCCACTTGACACGCTACTAGCATTGAGTGCATTCGACTTCGACCGGTTTTGCCCGTAGGCCTTTGCTTTGGCGAGCCCTAGTATGAGCCCCCTTGATACGGGCGTGTTGTTTGTGCGGGAGCATTCTAGTCGTGTGGCGAAGTATGACTTTCGCCTAGCGGTGACATTATCACCGCGGAGGCTCTCGCTGCGGTAATACGCCCCATGCTCCATCTGTATAGACCGTCCATAGCTCGGACTGATCATTTTGCTCTTTCTGCTTGTGCGGCGTCCATTCTGCTACAAAATCGGCTAATACTTGGGATCGTATTGCGGATCTATGAACGAATGTTATTTCAAGCGAGAGAGCTCATTTGCCCATTTCTTTGATCCTGCCCGAGGTTTCCTTATTTCTTAGGACCTCCGCTAGTGGTCGTGAGGTGGGCACTATCACTTTGTATGAGTGGAAGTAGTGCTTGAGTTTTACGGATGCTACTACGAGGGCGTATGCTATTTTCTCTACTTACGTGTAGTTGATCTTGGCTCCTGTGAGTGCCTCCGAGACGTAGTATATTGGGAGTTGGATGAGGTGGTCATTTTCGATCTTCTCTTGTACTGCTACTGCGCTAACGGCGTGGTCTGATGCTGCGAGGTAGAGGAGTATGGGTTTCTCTTTGTCGAATCTTTATTCTTTGTTAGTTGTTCTTGCGGATATTCTTTGAGCTTTTTTGCGAAGGCCTCACTTTGCTCTTCTCCCCATCGATGTTTCGTCCTCCCCTTAGGGCTTGGAAGAATGGGAGGCTTTTTTTCTGTGACTTGGATATGAATCTGTTGAGAGTCGCTATTACGCTTTGTTAATTTTTGTACCTCTCTTTTTGTCTTGGGCTCCGCCATATCTCTAATTGCCTTTGTTTTTTCTGGATTGGCTTTGACCCCTTCGGAACTGACAATATATCCGAGAACCTTTGCTTTGGTTACTCCGAAGACACACTTCTCGGGGTTTAGTTTGAGGCCTGACTTTTTCAGATTCGCGAAGGTTTCCTGTAGGTCGGAGATGTGGTCCTGTTCCTTCTTGCTCATGACTATGAGATCGTCTACATACGCAATCATGTTTTTGCGTAGTTGCCCCATCAGGACTTTGCCCGTCATTCTGGCGAAGGTTGCGCCAGCGTTTTTCAGGCCTTCTGGCATTCTGACGAAGCAGTATGTCCCGAATGGGGTGGTGAAGCTGGTCTTTTCTTCATCTTCTTTCCTTAGCCATATTTGGTGATATCCCGAATAACAGTCCAGCAGCGACAACCTCCGACACCCTGCTGCCTTGTCAACAGAGGTGTCTATCCTTGGTAGGGGGTAATTGTCCTTTTTGGTTGCTTTGTTGAGATCTGTGAAGTCTATGCACATCCTCATTTTGCCGGAGGTCTTTTTTGGAACTAGGACTACATTTGCTAGCCAGTCAGTGTACTTGACTTCTCTAATTACTTTAGCATCGAGCAGTCTCTGGACCTCCGCTTGAGCTGCTAGTATTCTGTCCTCTGACATTTTCCTCTGTCGCTACTTCTTTGGCCTCATTTTTGGGTTGATATCTAGGACATGTTCGATGGTGTCTCTATCCACCCCGCGGAGGTCTGCTGCTGACCAGGCGAAGATTTCCTTATTTTTGATGAGGAGCTCCGCCAGCTCTTTCTCTTCTTCCTCGGGCGATCTCTAGGCTGATTGTGACCTGTGTGGTCGGGGTCATCATCTATTCTTATCTTCTTGATTTTCTCTTGGCCCTTGGCGCTTGTTTGCTCTTTTTTCATATCTGGCGGTTCTGGATCTTCGCTCTCCGCTTGTACTGAGTTAACGCTTCTGTGAGCCCGGTATATAGCTTTCTCTATGTTTCTGGCTTCTTTCTGGCTTCCGTGTATGGTGATGATTCCGTGGAGCGATGGGATTTTCATACACAGGTAGCCCATGTGTATGGCGGCATTGAATTTGTTTGTGAATCCTCTGCCGAATATTGCATTGTACGGAGAGTAGACGTCAACAATGTCGAAGGTTATGTACTCTGTTCTGATGCTTTTTTGCTCTGCGAAGGATACCGGTAGAGTTATCTTTCCCAACCCCTGCACTTGCCTCTGAGAAGGTTATAAGAGTCTTCGACCACTCTCCGAACCTGACTGCGGGCTGAACTGCTACGTTGTTGACCAAGCGGAGGTGGTCTCTTTTCTGTTTTTTGGTTTCATACTCTATTGATGATCCCCCCGCTATTGGCATTATGGTTCCGATAGATAGCAGTGGAGTATGGGGGTTGTCTTGATTTTCTAGGCTTGGCTCGTTTTTCATGGGAGCGCTGGGTGGGGGTCCTTGCGGAGGTGGTGGCAAACCTTGGTTTGAAACCTGAGTGACTGGCTGTCTATTCTGTGGCTGCCCTGTCTCGACATAAGTTAGGTGCTGCCTTGGGTTTGAGTAAGACATGCTTGACTCAGAGGAGTGATTCTGCGCTGGTGGTGGAGGCGAAGGCCTCCATGCTGGTAGGAAATTGGGATAGTAGGCATTTGCCAACGTCGATGGGTGTATTTGGTTTGAAGTGAGTGATGGATAGACTGGGCAGTATTGCTGGTGTTGGCCCTGAGCTTGCGGAGGCTCTGAGCGTGTATAGGTGTAGGCGTTATTGACTTCCCTCGTTGGTTGTTGAGGTTGGTTTGTGGGGG
>JADLZK010000010.1:0-211765 GCA_015847255.1 Hyparrhenia diplandra
ATAAATAATAATGGATACTGAATGTTACTCCTCCTGTATTATTAAACGCGATCGAGAGTACGCGCTACGTACCTTGCCAGCAGAATTGGCGAATTTGCTACGTATGCCCACTCACGTCGTCGTCGTTCCAGACGACGATGGATATACAGGAATACAGGGATAATTCAATAATAAATAATACTACGTACTAGTAGATGACTGGTACTAGACTGCGGCGGCGACGGTACTCTACCTCCGGGGCAATTAATAGGGGGAGTTAGTAGTCGCCATTGGTGCACAGCGGGCAGCGGGCAGGCAGGCAGGCACGCCGAGCGGCCGGCGGAGGCGAAGCTGGTCCCTCTCGCTCGCTCGCTCGCCTGAGCTGGGTGTGGCCTTTAAGGCGGCGATTACTACACTCCCGCCCGTACCCATCTGATCGACCCCGGTGAGCCTCATTACACACCTGCCGCCTGGCCTGCTGCTCCGCCTTCCGCGCTGCCACTTCGTGCACAGGGCGAGGCGCGCCTGTTCATACGGAACCGGATACGGCTCTGCTGCTGGCCTGGCCTGCTTCGGCTTGCTTGCTTGGCACTGTGAACTGCGTCACCACCCTCGGCGCGTGTGTTTACCACTTGCGTTCGGTAAACGAACGTGGTTGCCACTTTGGTGGTTTATAGCATACAACGCACACTGTTTTTTCACTGTCATCAGGCTAAAACGGTCGTCCGTACATGACGTCGTCTGCTTTATAGCAGGCCAGGTGAACCGGTGAAGTCCTCCTCATTCCTCTGCGTTCAGTTCGATTTGAGGTTGGAGCGTGTGAATAGGTGAATTGGTAAAGTTGTTACAGTACCGCACTGTTTATTTATTTAACTGTTCTGAACCCTGGGGGCTCCCGTTGCACAGTGATAAGCTTAGGATTTTGGTGGTCCGTCTCAAAACAAAAAAGATTTCGGTGGTCCAGCAAAACAAAAGGCCAATTCTTCTGATGTGGCCCATATATTTGGACAGTGCACTCTGTTCCGATACAACCTGGCCCAACGCACACTGAAAAGGAGTTGGACTAGCCCAATAACAAGAGCCTGTGCGGTCGAGGCCTGATTGCATGCATTGCAGCTAAGGCCCATCTGCTCGGCTCCTCTTAAAAAAGTCAAAGAAAAGCCATCGTGTACTGTATGGACTTTGGAGCTTGGACTCCCTCCCCTTCGCGTCACGTGATTGCGTCGCGTGCTTGTGCTCGTACTACTACCACCAGACCAGGTCACGCCCGTGGCACGAGCGCAACCGGACCAGGGATGAAGAACCGTTTCGCGGGTCTCGGGCTTCCGTTTTCTACTGATTTCTGCTTCTGTACGGCGACCGTGTCCGTCCACGGCAGCACAAGGCGTGCCTTACTTATCCGCTGATCAGCGCTGACCAAACCTTACACCACGCAAGTTACGCTCTCTTACAATACAATTATTTTTTTTAGAGTTCTAGGGCCACTTACAATACAATACAATTATTATTAGCTTATTATTATTGTTTTCGAAAAGAATAAGCTTCCATTTTTTTCCTACGTTGTGTAAAAGGGAATGCAAATTTGGCAGGATTTCGTTGCATTACAGCTGGTGCAAAAAAACGCACTGGTTCTTCCTCGTCTCGGCCCACCCCACGACGAGGAAAAGGCAGCCTAATTTGAAACGCCGAAAGCGACCTCATCTTCCCCGTTCAAAGCAAATCGTCGTCCTCCCTTTTCCTCCTTGCCTTTCCTCCGTTGCAAGCGTCCAAACACCCGATACACCAACTCCTCGCGTGGTTGGTTCCTCGATCCTAAGTTCTCTGCAGACGCCCAGCCTCGATCGCGGAGCAAAGCTCGGCTACCTCCGGGGCCGACCGTTTGCGGCGATGGCGGTGGTGTCGGCGCTGGCCAAGTACAAGCTCGTGTTCCTGGGCGACCAGGCGGTGGGCAAGACGGCCATCATCACCCGCTTCATGTACGACAAGTTCGACGACACCTACCAGGTCCGCCGATCTTCGATTCTCGGCCCCCTTCTTTCTCCCTCGTCTCGTCGATCGTGTGTGTTTTTTCAGGCAGGATCATCGATCGTCGTTACTGAAACCTGTCGGCGAAATTAATCTGCTCTGCTCTGATCTGATATGATCCGTGCTCCTGCTATCTCTCCTCCCCCGTGCGTGTTGCAGGCGACGATCGGGATCGACTTCCTGTCCAAGACGATGTACCTCGAAGACCGCACCGTTCGCCTCCAGCTCTGGTATACATACGCCAACGCCCAACTTCTCTTCACACGCTCTGATGATGAATCTTGCTTAGCTCTGAACTGAACACGCAGATTTTTCAATCGATGCTTTGACTTTCCAATGGAGTTCCTTGTTAGTGCGTACTAGTAATGAATGAAGACGTCTAGTTTTTCCTTGATAATAAAGCAGTTGCGCTAATCGATTGTTGGAACTTGGGTTTTTTTTTTTTTAGTATGACACAGTACAACGCAGACACTCACAACACGCACGCACACTCACCTCTATGAACACACGCACGCAAACCCTACCCCTACGAAGACCTCAGGGCGACGGGCAGCCGGGCAGACGGAGATTCTCGAAGTCACCGTAGCGCCGTCGTCGACGGAACGTCGCTACCACTTAATGCATGCCGCCCGGAAAAACCGGGAAAATCCCAAGAAAGATGCGAGCACCGTGATTTAAACCCGGTGGGTATTGCCTCACTGACCGCCCTACCATTGGACTACAAGCCACCCGCGGAACTTGGGTTTTGACAGAGACAGTTAGTGAATTTGAATTGTTAAATTGTGCAGGGACACAGCCGGGCAGGAGAGGTTCCGCAGCCTGATCCCGAGCTACATCAGAGACTCCTCCGTGGCCGTCATCGTTTACGATGTCACCGGTGAGTTGACGGTTTCCAAAAAGACTTCCGGCTAGTGTATTGTACAGTATATACCTACCTACCTTTGCTTTCTACGCTGGACAGGATATGTATGTTTGAAGTTTTTGCCCTTGATACTCGTAGAGCTGTAACACGCCAATTCTGAAATTGTTTGAAGCTGAAATTCTGAAGGTCTCTCATCCTTTTTCTTTTGAAAAAAAAAATGACGCCCTTTTGTTGATTAAATTTCCTAGCCATGCTTTTCTGTTTACAAAAATTCCTTGATTTGAATAATCTTCCCATACAGTGACGCATGGCTAGATTTCCAGCTTTTCTATTTTGAGAAGTCAATACGTCGAATTGTTTGTTTAAAATGAGGTTTATTTGGGGAAGCTTCACTACAAACATAATCTTTCCCCAGTTCAAATTATAGTTCACTTTGAAACTTTACAGATTCATTTCTTTACTATGTATCTAGACATCGTGTATAACTAGGTGTATAAGAAAATCAATGTATCTAGAAAAGCTAAAGTGAACTACAATTTGAAACGGAAGGAGTATTATTATTATCGTTGTCCTTTGGTCTTTACATTTCGTTTCCAATATGTACGTATATGCTATTATCCTTGTCCAATGCTAAGCTCATGTCCCTTCTTTGCAGACAGCCAATCTTTCTTGAACACATCGAAGTGGATAGAGGAAGTAAACACGCAAAGAGGTGGAGATATTGCTCATCTTCCTCGTCGGAAATAAAACTGACCTTGTTGACAAGAGGTTTGTGTCTCTGAATTAGGACCTGTTTGGACCACTTGAACTGGTTGTTTGTCCGACTATACTGTTTAGATATATGGATTACTGAGAGGGGTTATAACAACTAGCTAGTTGAGCTGGCCAATCCCTTTATAAAACTATAACATCAGTACCCTGTTCCATCCCCGACGGCCCATCTTCTACTCAGTACAAAATCGAAAGAATTACTCTGTTGCGATAGCAGTTTTTCAATAAAGCAGCCAACTATCCTGATTTTTGTTCACTGGATGTCACCAGGAAAGTATCCACTGCCGAAGGAGAAGCCAAGGCACAGGAACATGGTGCCATGTTCATAGAGACGAGTGCAAAAGCTGGGTTCAACGTCAAGGTCCCGACTCTTTAATTCTTTATTTTACGTTTTCCCTCTTCACTGTCACTGGCAAAAGCTCTCTCTCTTGAATCTTGATATCGATGGCTGCTCAAACATCTGAAAAGTGAAAACTTGAATCCTGCAGCCTCTATTCCGCAAGATCGCTGGATCCCTTCCAGGACTGGACGCGCTCTCGTCAGCAAAGCATGAAGACATGGTCGACATAAACCTCAGACCTGCCAGCGGGTCGTCGGCGTCAGGCGCAGCCAAGCAGCTGGAGCAGAATTCAGGTGGTTGCGCCTGTTGAGACTTCGACATTTTTTTTTTTTTTTCCTGAGACTGCAACGTTGAGTTAGTACTTTCAGAGAGATGATGAAGAGTGGGTTTTCGTCCAGCCGTCCAGTAGTGATGTATTAGGGAGAGGCCAATTTCTGTACAGATATGTTTATCAAGTTATCATATACTACTAAGAAGAGCAGCTCACTTTTTTGTTTCTTTTCTGAAACATTAGATGGAGCTCTGCCATACATATAAGAAGAGCAAGGCAGAGTATTACAAAATCTTATATATTGCATAAATGAACAATACACAAACACTGCGAAGGAAAGGTGGACACTCGAAACTTCAGGACGTTTATTACAAGCTGATGAACCACATACTCCCCTTCAATATCTCTAGTGCTATTATCAAAGCATATACAAAATAATTACCATCTAAGACTCCGTGGCCCAATGGATAAGGCGCTGGTCTACGGAACCAGAGATTCTGGGTTCGATCCCCAGCGGAGTCGCATTTTCGAACATTTTTATCATATTTTTGGCAATCCCCGAAAAATCCTATTTACTTACTAATTTCGTTTATCAACTTTTTTTTACTCTGTTTTTGACAATGCTTTGTTTTATTTTGTTTTTTACAATGCTCGAAAAATCATATTTTCTTATCCCCAGTGGAGTCCCATCAGCAATTTCGTTTTGTCATTTTTTTTTTGGCAATGCTCGAGAAAACCTATTTTTCTTTGTTTTGTTTTGTTTGTTTCTGGGCCATGCTCTGTTCTAGTATCGTCATTCAAATTCACAGCAGAAATTTTTCTGTTCTGCTCCAACATCGGGAATCCATTTCCCATGGACATTAGCAATTTCGATTTATCCATTTTTCTTTTGTTTTAAAATCCTATTTTTGTTGTTTTGTTGTTGGCAATGCTCAATTCCAGCCATTCAATATCACACACAACATACATTTTTCTTGCGCTGGAATGGGTTAAGCGCATTTTGTAATGTCTGCTGAACCATCTTTAGGATACTTATGCATTTCTGTTTATTGAATGGAAGTGGGGAACCCCCCAAGTTAAAAAAAAAAAAAAAAAAGTAGAGCTAAGAGGCGTGCCGTGCGGGGCACATTCGTGCTAAGGGCTATGTCATGCCTAGCATTTTACCACGCTCGACACGTCGTGGGTGAAGTGATCCATTTCCAGGTAGTGGTTGAGCTCTGTCTTTGGATTCCAAGATGATATTGCCTTCTGTGATGTGGAAGAAGAGTTCTTGCCCTTTAGCTTCTTCCACCTGTTACATACCAAAAACTTGAAATATTTCGGAGTTAGCATGTGAGTAAGTAGCTGAGTAATCAAGATCAAGTGTGTAATCAATGAAACGAAAGGCAATATCTAAACCATCTAGCTTCTTGCGTGGATTAAATACAAGAGCAAAACAGTACAGATGTGGAACAACATCAAAATATTTCAAGTATCTAAAACTCCAATAAGCCTATCTCCCACTAAGGATCTATTTAGGAATTCTCGCTCGACGATTGGTGACGTGAGTGAGTAACTGAAATTTCAACGCTAGGAAGGAACGCGAGCAGTCGTCGGCGTTGCCGAACGTTTAGTTAACCTGGCTGCATGCGTAATTAATCCTGAGCTACGGCCACCATCTTCTATTTTTAGTGCTGATCGGTTTCTGGAAGTGGAAGAGACTGCCAATGTCCATCGTGTGTGTATAAAAGCACCTCAACCCTTTTGGCAGAAGCGGCAAAGACCTTCAGGCGGAGGCACGGGGAACAACAACACAGCTCCGCGCCGACGACGACCGGCCGGTTCGCGGGAGCGTCGCGGGCGCGTGGAGCGCGACGCGAAGGCGGCCGAGTCCGAGAGGACGCGCGAGGGCGGCCGATGGTGTGCGGCCCCGCCCCTCATGCCGGCGCCGACGCCGACGACCGGCGAGCCGAAACGGCAGCGCGCGGCTCACCATCATGTACCCGACGATGTCACGGGCGGACAAGGCGGCGCTGGGAGGCACGGTGGAGCGCCGCCGCCGCCGCCGCTTCGGTCGCCGCCAACGACCGCCGTGGCCAGAAGGCGTTGTTGCAGCGGTTCATGGAGAAGCGCAAGGGCGGTGGGTCGCCGCCACGCGGTGGAGCCGTACCGCCGGGCCCGTGACCAACGTGACCATCTCACGCCGCGCTGTGATCTCTCTCGACGGACTTTAGCTAGCTAGAGGATCGATGATCTTTGTCTTGAAGAAGCCGATGAACAAGTCGGCCGGTGGGGAAATTGAAATCTATGTAGATGTAGACTCGTTTTGTTGCTTCATTAGTAGTCAGACTCGGATCATATATATGAGTATATTTGTTATTACTAGGCATATGATTGTTGTTATGTGTTTTGAAGCAAACAGAAAAAGTGTAGAGATGAAAAGATATGGTTTCTCATCCCAGACAACCCAAAATTATGTTGATAATTTCAAGTATTTTTTCTCTCGTTTATTATAGGATGGAAGCGGTGAGTATGCAAACATATAATGTACGTTTATGTGTGTCTCTAACTTTTAATTCATGTATATTCACCGGAGCTGCATGATCCGCCTCACCCGCTTCAACGTCGTCGGCACCATGGGAAAAAGCACGGCATTTTTACGCTCATCCCGCATGGTGTCTTCGCCCGCCATGTGAAGTATATACATGTCATATGGTTATACATGTCATATGGTTATTTGCTAAGTATCATGTTGTCTATATGCTGCTTTCTGATTTAATAGCTAAGTATCATGTCGTCTATGTTGCTTTCTAATTATGCTGTTTTTGTTTTGCCAAATCACATGCAGGATATGGTCAACAATGCATGCTACCTCTGCATGCATAATATTATCTAAAATTAGAAATATAGGTTATATTTACAATAAGAAATCCCAGTAGTACTTCTACCATGTTCATCCAATGACGGATTTGTATGAAATACGACTTTTTCCTTTTTTATGGATTCCATTTAATTTATGGTCATACCATACAGTAGAGTTTAATTGAATCTTTAATTATATTTGTTTCAGGTTTATATTTATCTCATGGTCTATATATGTGATCAACTATCATTCTCAAATGGATGAAATTATTTTTCACAATGTGCATTTTCACATCTTTTTTATAAGAGACCATTTTAATAAATTCAGCGGCAACGCGAGGAATCCATCTAGTTTTTCTTTCATTGCAAAAGAACAATTGGATCTAGTATTTCATCTCGTACTATTTTCTTGAAAGTTTCAACAATTTTCATAAGTCCATTCAAGAAGTAGAGGGGAGGTGGGATAGTAAATACCAGACAATTGCATTGTGGCGTTGTAGAATGGTTCAAGGAAATCACGAGGAAATCTTGTGACTACTTTCCAACTGCGTTGACACCCAAAAATTTCCAACCTGGACAAGTTCCTTGAAAGCAAGAACAGGCTTCACCATTGTGTTCTTCTCGTCACGTTGATTGAAAAACATATATGGTTTGCCTCATTTGAGTCCGAATGAAGGAGATATGCACTTGAGAAAATGCCCCAAACGCTAGAAATTCTTACGAGAGCTGGAGGTTCCGACCTCTGGGAATCCCGACTGTTGTTGGAAGTTTCACCACTCTGGGAGTTCCGACTTCTATTGGAAGTTCCGGCACCCTAGGAGTTCCGACTCGTTGGAAGTTCCGGTAGACTTAATGAAAATCCGGTTCGGATCTAGCCTTTGGTTTCGAACCAAACTATTCCAAACTCATGGGAAACTTAGAAAATAAGCCTCGGGGAAGTTTCCTAAGGGATAAGACCACCCCCTTTATAAATATAGAGGTTCATGGCCGATTTGATCTCATCTACATCTAATTGATAAAAAACCCTAAAAACTCTCCTTTTACCCTAATTTCTCTTCTCCAACCCTCTACCTTTGCTGTTCGTTTCGACCTCCCAAATGAGATTACCAACGATCCTAGACGTCCTTGCTAGTCTTAGGAGATCCCTCACGCGCGTCCTCGACGGATCTTTGGGAGGGCGTCTGAGGTCGTTTCGCCCAAAACCGAGCTCCACATCGACCTTTTCGATCTCTAGATCCAGTTTGGCGGTTCTGGCGCGGTTCTTGCTGTTGTGCAGGTTGTGTGCAACCTCTTTGAGGCGTCCAAGACCCACTTGTGTGTTGGAGCGATCATCAATTCACGTCAACACAATCTGTGTTAGTAAGCACAACACATCTTGAGCATTATGAAAGTGGTAAAAATATTCTCATACCCTTTTACCTGCTTTAACATATGGTATGTGGAGTTCCACCTCACCTTCATGTCGAGGCCATGGTATGTGGAGTTCCACCTCACCTTCATGTCGAGGCCAAATTTTCTTGGTTTCTTACGTCTAACCTTGCAGTGGTCTTTGAATTTGCTGTAAGCAAGTGGTGAAGTCGAAAGATAGCGAATAGAAGTACGAATGTCGCTCAAACATTGACTTACGGGACATACACCGCTTGCACTATGAGTTTAATTATGTGGCACACATCTTTGATGGAGAACATATCCACCAATGTAGCTCTGTACATAGGTTTCCAGAGTTTTCATGGCTGATGTGTTGGCAATGCTCTGTTCCAGCCATTCAATTGAGCAGCACACATTTTTCGTCATCGATATTGTGTTTCACAGCAGCAAGCCAGCAAGGCTAATCGCTAAGGGAAAAGATATTCATCAAAGTGGAGGTCACTAAATCACCAGTAAACCTGACAATTTCAGCACAAGATGTTTACAACTCTCAAAGAAAAAACACAGTAATGAGTTACTTCCTCTGTTCCAAATTGTAGGTCGTTTTGACTTTCTTAATTGCATTTCTTTTACTATGCATCTAGACATAGTATATAACTAGGTGCATAGAAAAAACAATGTATCTAGAAAAACCAATGTGAACTATAATTTGGAATGGAGGGAGTATGTACAAAAGGCTAAAAAGCAACAAGTATAACACTTGTCCAACGGTAAATTTTATGAATGACCCTTGTCCAACAAAGAAGATCCATAGAATTCAAAGTGGAAAGCAATACGGCAAATACAAAAGCGAGAACCAAGGGGGAAAAGCACACTGGTTCCTTTTATACAACTCTACAATCTACACTACAGCACACCATCAGGACAGGCATGCGGCAAAAAAAAATACATCACACGGGGAAGACACGACGGGTGGTATCATTTTTTACAACCTGAGTACCTGACGATAACTTAAACAAAAAAACAGCCTTTTTGAACTGACAGGCCTCGTGTAGGGCGGTGTGGAGTACATTATGGCTGACAAACTAGTGAACTTAAATTGACAACAATAAAATACAGGCCAGCGACCTTCCTCCTGGTACCAAAGGTATACAGATGTTACAACTTTCACCTCCTGGACAGAGCCCTGCAGATCCTCTTACAACAGGGGCTGGTCCGGATGGCATCCTCATGAGGGCGGATCGCTTCAACAAGAGCATTATGCAAATGGCCCTGCCATGGAGAGAAAAAACACTGAGATGACAAGTGCAATGTTGTGCATACCGAATGATGTACTAAGATGATATTGCATACTATGATACTAACCTTGGTGTGGAGAAGGGGCGTGTAAATGACATAGTTGGCATAAGGGTCTTTGCGGCCAGGTTGCTCAAAGTGAGACCCGTTGAGCAAGAGCAATTCATGTACTATATGACAACTTTGGCTTTGGATCCGGAAAAATTTTAGGCATCTCTCCACCACATTCTTTGCTCACCTTCTCGCTTTGAGAGATAAATATACTTTCCTTCAAACCGAGATGCCAAGTGTTTATTTGCGAAGAAGGAATTTTCAGTTCCAAAACATATTGGACCACATAGTTCCGGGACAAGGGGAAATGGGAGATCAATCTTAGTTTTGTGGGATGAGTTTATACGTTTCGAGTTTTTGCCATCTATTTGGTTCAAAATAAATTCCTAAATACCATAGATAAATGAAATCACTTAAGACTTGTTCCTAAAATACCCATTGGTGTTTTGTCGGTCAACTAGCCAAGTTCATTTCTCCTCCTAAATTACTTAGGAAGCATGACATTTTAGTTCATTTTTACAAGTTATGGGTTGATCCAATGAGCTTAAAAATAAAATAAAAAATTCCTTATCAATCCAACGTAGGTGGGCCCTGCCTATTGAAACAAGAATTATGGCCATGAGAAATATAGTTACTTTCGGCACTGATTTGGGCTCCAATTATTTTAAAAAAATATAGGTAGAATCACTTAGGCCACGTTTGGATCCTTAGAATTTAATTCATTCTGATACATTACAGTTTAGGCACAGAGATAGGCTATATAATTTCTATAACTTTAATGAAGTTGGCGAGTACAAACATAGCATGGTGATCTATAGAATCCATTTCCATCTCCATCCTATGAATTTGAGATAGGCTTATATGTGAACTTTGGAAAGTTGTGGAATCTCAAATTCCAAGCCAAAAAGCCTAATCCAAAAGTAGATTCCAAGTCCTCCAAAATGAAGGGATCCAATCGGGTCCCTTAGTTCATCTAATAAGAGGCTTGGCACAGATTTCATAACACTATCCACATATTTTTAAGTTTCATGGTCCCTGTTATGATAATATGTTGTCTTCTGGTAATAAAAACTACACAGGATCACTGGGAAAGCTCTTAAAACATACATAGATTTGAACTGAGATACATATATACAGGTTTATGTACACCAGGGAGAACAAACATTTGCGAGTCACTGGTGAAAAAAGTTATTTCCAACGAAGTTCAGCCTTATACACTAATAAGATGTATATAAGAGATGATCATCAGAATTGAAAACTACAAAATCAGTGCAATACGAAGGTAAGAGACTTTGTCTACAATCTACAGACAGATCACTAATATATTGGAAAAACAAGCACAAACCAATGGTGTTTTTTTCAACAGAATATAATATAAGCAACCAAGGGTTTACCCAAATGGATCTTGAGCAAGGTCAAAGCCACGAGCACATATTTCCACAATTAGTTTGGCCTGGTATACACCACGTGCATTAGATATGCAACGTTGTAGAACACAACATCCATGGCGATGTGTACCGCCATGTTAAAAAGCGATTATTGCGCCGCCTCATATATGAACTGTTTAAAAGAGTAATAAATATAAATATGTCTGGGAGATAATCTAGTAAAGTAAGATCAATGCATATTTAGCATATGTTTGCTAGCGAGAAGAATTTCATGACACCACATTGATCTCGAGCAAGATAACTATAATAATATGATAATCGAGTACATGTGAATCGAACTTGTTATCACTTATTTTCACTTGATAACGAAGTGGTGACAATTAGGAATGCAAGCGTATCCGCCCCAAACGAATTTGGCTATCATTAATGCATATAGAAAAACCATTTGTAGGCAGAAAATATATATTCCAATGCATAGGAAATATGCAAAAGGCAATATTGAAGGGGGGAAAACACAAGATCACTCAAATCCAAGTTCAGCACAAGTGAGGAAAACCCTTAGGTTGATCATAACAAATCACCACCACCAAAACATGATACTCATAGGCCATAGTTTAGTTATTGGTTAATGAACTTAGTTGAATCTAGTACTTATGTCATTTCCGTGT
The DNA here is from genome assembly GCA_015847255.1 of Hyparrhenia diplandra. Taxonomy (NCBI): domain Eukaryota; kingdom Viridiplantae; phylum Streptophyta; class Magnoliopsida; order Poales; family Poaceae; genus Hyparrhenia; species Hyparrhenia diplandra. Next base: position 11,861 of record JADLZK010000010.1, read on the forward strand.
CCCAACACACTTGAAGAGTTATATATCTTGTTTACAAATGCAAGCAAAGTCTCTGTAGAGTTATGTACCAGAGTAAACCAGATTAGTTCGTACACAAAGTCCCTGGATATTGTCTGTCTCTTAAAAAACTTCATAAGGTTCAAGAATAGAAAATTTACGTCTGAGATGCATATGCTTAACGTTTGTTAGTTTGCAAGCATATATACTTTCAATGAAACTACTTCATGCAAGAAAAAAATATGTCTAATTATGATTACAGATGCATATGGACATAAGTTGCTAGCCGAAATTAGAAATGCTCAATTCTACTCCTACAACCAAGAAATTCCATGTGCTAGCATCGTTCTCTAACTTATGAGTCAGTTATTCAAAGAATCAAAGTCAACAACATGATTAAAAAAATGCAACAGCCACTTGTTACTTGAAGACATAATTATTTACCTTGTTATCCTCAGCTCCAAAGTTTGACAGACATTTCTGTATTACATGATTACCATTGGGGTCATTGACAAGCAGCATGAAGCTTGGCTGTAGGGCTGAAATGATGTGCATAATCTGCTCTCTGCTCCTAACAGTTTCTATCAATCTCTGTACTACCCTTGTCCTGGAACAAATCAATACAATAGAATCATTAGCATCATTGCATGCCCCTACTAGTCAAAAGGGATCACATTGCAATGTTAGCATCACATCACACTTGTTCGATTCGATCTTCGTGTACTATATTATATTGACTCGAAGCACAACATTCTAAAATCAACAATTACCATAATTGGTTGCCAAGTGCAAATGATTGTAATGTCAGACAGGAATCATATTGCAATTTTCTGATTAATTTTCAGAAGAAAAGATAATTACCCATGTGTGTTTAGAGAGATGGCAACCAGCTGCTTCACAGGGTCCTGCGTCAACACTAAGATGATCTTCAGTCTTTGCCCTTCATCACACACTTCCAGCAGCTTCTGTACAAGATAGTTGCCGAAACTGCTGATCATAAGTTCTGCAATGTGGTTAATGATTTCTTCAAAGATTGCATCCACATGACGCTTCCCTTGCAAAAACTTGTCCTGCAAATACCGACACCCATTTTGGTCCTTGGCCATGTGGTAGATGGTTCCTTCCCTGACACGAACCACATTGTCAAACCTCAAAATCCTAGAACTCCCAAGCTCGGTGTTCTGTTATTGACATTTGGAATCTCCTCTCCCTCTCACATTCAAGGAAGTTAATGCTCTTCCCATCAAACATCGTGACATCTTTGTCACAATGGAATGCCTCAAACTGATTTCTGCTTCTTGCAAACCCATTGTCTGCCACAGGAACACCGCCATATCCATAGTGTTGCTTTGGTCCACCACGGAAGTCAAGGGCAGCTGGACTCGAGCTGAAAAACTCTGCACCAGCCTCACTGGGACTGTTGTCACAACGGAATGCATCAAACTGGTTCCTGCCTCTCGCAAACCCGTTGCCTGCCACAGGTACACCACCATATGCATAGTGCCGCTTGAGGGCAACCGAACTCGAATTTGGAAAACTCGCACTGGCATCGACCGAAAGCGAGGAAGGGCTCGGCGAAATCAGGCTGCACCAAACCTTGGCCCCAACCAATGCCAGTGCCATGCCCTACACTATTGTACATGAAGCCACCAATGCTGGTGTCCAAGGCTCTGGTGAAACCACCACAGCCATCCAGGCCAAAGCGATGTGGCGTCTTTATGACGATACCAGCGGGTTTGGCGATCAAGGAACACGTGTTCATGGCGGACGGAAGAACGGCCGCCGCCGGGTTATACCACCTGGCAGCGCCGCGGCGCTGCGGGGACCTCGGTGCGTGCGTTCATGATCGGGCGGCGGGCTGGCGCCGGTCCCCGTCGCGATGCGCCTTGGCCTGGTTGCGACCATCTGGCCGCTCCGGTCGCCCACCGGCGCCGGCGGCGGCGGCACCCTGCTACGGACGAACGGTCCGGACGGCGGCGGCGCGAAGCAACTTCCACACGCATCGCCGTGGGTGGACCGCCATTGTCGCGACAGTTGGGACCATGTCGTAGTAGGCGTCCCTTGCCCGTGGCGCTGCGCATCGTAACCCGTCGGCGGCGAAAGTGGCGAAAATGCCGTCGGCGCCCGATGCGCGTGGTGAAGTGTAGCCGTCGGAAAGCCGAGGCGCCATGCACGGCGCCGTTGCCGTTACCGTTACCCGATGACGCCCACCCCGCGTGACCCCCGGACGCGGACGTTGGGGATCTCGCCGAGAAGCAAGTCTATCTCTTTGTCCTCCGCCCTCCGCCGCCGCCGCCTTCAAGCGGCCCTCATCTCAACACCAATCAACAAACACACACACGCAACCCAGAGATGAGAAGGCTACGGGAAATAAATCAAAACCCCCCGATGAATTGAGGAGGATCGGGGAGATCGGCGGGAGTGGGGACGGAATTGGAGCGGGGCGATGGGATGGCGAATCCAGGGATCGGGTGTGGGGGCGGATCGGGATTGGGGAGCAGGGGTTAGCAGTAGTGGAGCCTGGGAGGCGGAAGGGGAGGAGGAGGTGGAGAGGCCGGTGAGGCATGCAAAAGGGGAGAGCCGGAGCACGGCAGAGGGGATGCGGGGTTTTATGGCCATCCACTGGGCTTGCTTCAGGGCTCTAGGCTTGCATTGGCGGCTTGCCTCACCTCTTCCTTCCGTCCTCCTCCTCTCCTTCCTCCTGCACTCGACTCAAGACGGGTGGAGGGGCGCGGCATGAAGACACACAAAGCAGATCTGTGCGAGACTCTTTTGGTTTATTTAGACTTTTCAGGGAAGGAACGGGAGGGATAAGTAAGTAAATAAATAAATCTTACAAAGAGGTTACAGATGCGTTTAGATCGTGAAAATTGGCATTATTCCTAACTAAAAAAAGTCTTGTAGCATTTTTGTTTGTTTGTGCTACATATTTTCCTACCATAGGAAACTATGGCTCAAAAGATTCGCTCTTAGAATGTACATTTAAACTGTACAATTAATTATTTTGTTTACCTACATTTCATGCTCCATACAAACGTCTTTTGGTGCATTTAATGATTCAATGTGACAGAAATTTTATAATTTCAAGCTAAATTCGGGTGATCACAACAAATTCATCAAGCTACTCATATTGTTGCTCACACATTTCACCCACTAGAACAATTTTGGCAAATAATATATTAAAATTTATAAATATTTATGATACATAATTAGTATCATTAAAAATATATTTGAATCTAGTTTTTAATAAATTTATTTAAAGATATAAATATTGCACGTATTTTATATAAATCGAATCAAACTTATGGTATAAAAACCGGAAACTTGACGATTATTTTGGACAGAGAGAAAGTAGGTTAGTTGTGTTTTCCTTGGACAATGGGAGATGAGATCTATACTAAAAAAACTCGGATGGAATGATTCCGTTCTTAGCAGAATAGACGAGGAATGCATTCTAAATAAAAAAAAACACTTTTTTTTTTTTCAAAGAAACATGAATCGGGTTGCTATATAGGCTTTTAGATTTTAGACGGAGACACGCCAAACACCTATAAAAAACGGTTACTCACAAGGAGCCCAGGAATTGAAAATAATGTTTTTGTACAGAGAAGCTAGAGTTAGAAAAGTGGCTTTTCCTGGCTTCTCAAAAAGTTGTTACAAGAGTTGGTTTTATCAAATATTTTTAAAATAACTTCAGCACCACACAAAAAGTTTTTTTAGGGCCCAGAGGGAACCCCACCTATTTTCTTTTATAAATAGATAAAACAGTAAAGGTTACAAGGTGCTAAGTGCACGAGGGGTGCAGAAAAGAAACTGGAGCTTGCAAAGCTCAAAAGGATGAAAAAAAAAAAAGAAAGAAATATTAAGTTATATTCTCTAACCAAAAACTAAGAAAGTCAGGAAGCTTAGGTTTGGCCTGGATGCAAATCGAGACTTTTAGTTAATGAAAAATGGGCTATATCTCCGATCTCGAGAAAAAAAGGACTATATCCCCGATCTTGAGAAAAAAAAAAGAGCTTCCAAGCTGTTTAGAGTCCAGGGATTGCCATCAAAAGATTAAGCTTTTTCTTGAGTTCCAAGTCCAGCACGCTGTGATAACAATTTCCTAAAAAATGGGGCTCCCGAAGTTTGTTCTTGCATCTATGACTATGAGCATGTCCAGTGGGTGGAGGCTGAAGTCCCAGTGAATTCCAATGCGATTCCAACAAGAGAGATTGATGGAGCACTCAAAAAAAGAGATGGAGACAATCTTCAGTATTAGTTCTGCAAATGGCACAAGTATAATCACCCAAATGCATTATGTGGCACAAGTATAATCATCCAAATGCATTAAGCTTTCTCCTCAAACCACACACACAAAAGTTGCCACTACATCATCATGTACTCTACCTGAAACTTTGCGAGGCAAGGCAAGTAAACTCGGCGACTGCAGTCCATGATGCCCGAGAGCGCACAGGATCCTCAGCCAAGCTAGGCCGTCGCCGCGTCCGGCGGGCGCGCCGTTGCATTGCATGCAACCGCACCGGCGGCAGGCGAAACCGATGAAGCGCCCTGGGGTTGGTGGCGTAGGCCCTTTGACCGGGTGGTGGCCACCCAATAATAGGCGTGTCGTTAAAACCGTGTCCGCGCGCACGGCCGCTCCCGCTGCTTTCCCTCCAAATCGCCCGCGCGGGCCTGATGCGACGCCCTCCGCCCTCCGCCAGTTCCCTCCTCGCCCATCCCCGCCTCCGCCACCACCCATCCCTCCTCCACACATGGCGGAGAGGGCCCTCCCGCCCGCGGTGCCGGCGTCGCCCGAGCCGGGCTCCTCCTCCTCCGCGGTCTCCACCGCGTTCGGCTCGCCGCTCGAGCCCGCCGCGGCGAGGCCCGCGCACGACACGTACGTGGTGCACGTGCAGAAGGACCAGATATACCGCGTCCCGCCCCCGAGAACGCCTACCTCGCCGAGCGCTACCGGAACGAGCGCGGCGGGGGCAACAACAAGGGCGGGAGCGAGGGGTCGGCGGCGTGCTCCCCGTGCGTGGTGCGCACGATCGGCGCGCTGCTGGCGGCCGCCGTGCTGGTGGGCGCCGCCGTCCTCATCTCCCTCGTCGTGCTGCGGCCGGGGGTGCCGGGCTTCTCCGTGGACAGGATCACCGTGATCAACTCGACGCGGCAGCAGCGCGTGGACTACGACGTCTTCTTCACGGCGGTGAACCCCAACAAGATGTCGGCGCTGTGGTACAGGAGCGGCACGGTGAGGCTGACGCACCACGGGACGACCCTCGGCAAGGGCGACGTTGCGCAGCCCGCGGACGGCGGCGAGGACGCCACCGACTTCAGCGTGCTGCTGCAGGGGGTGAAGCACAACGGCCGCTTTCCCAAGGCGGTGGAGAAGGGGTTCAGCGGGTCCAAGGACCACCTCGCCCTCCAGCTGGACGTGGAGGTCACCGTGCAGGTGCACGTCGGCGCGCTCGGGTTCGGGCAGCGGAGGCTGGCCGTGGACTGCGGGATCACCGCCGCCGGGTTGAGCAAGGACGTGCACATCGCGTCGCAGCATTGCAAGAGCAGCTTCCGGAACTGACGACGCGCGCGCGCGCCCCCATCGGCCATTGCCATCGTCGGTGGGGGCGCCGGTGGTGTGGAACTCTAGATCGTGGGAAATGGAGATTGACGCCGCGCGCGGTCATGTATATAGGTATATGGCGGCGTGGAATTGAAGCGAATGGGGAACGGAAGATCGTGCTCGCGCGCCTTATGTAAAATGTTGTGAAATTTGTTAAAATTTTGGTGTAAATTGTCACAAACACTGAAGCATGGCGTTGAAGGCCGCCGGATCAACAAGCATGTCACGAACTGAATCATGGCGCTACATTATAGCGAGTGCATGATCATCAAGCCTGGCCGGTGCGTCGGCCGTCGAGTGTCTGACGTCCGACGGGGGCTACGGTTCACGTACATGAATATGAGGCTTCACGTCGTCACGCATCCATGTTCCATGCTCATGGATCCGCGTGGCGTCCCGGTCCCGTCCAGCCTCCTGGGCGCTCACCGTTACCGCTCAGCTTATCGACGGCTATCGCCTCGTTCGGCTGGTCGTGCTGGGCTGAAACCGGCTGGCCTGCAGCTGAAAGCTGAACCAGCCAGCACCCCCACCCGCCTCCCCAGCCATTCCAGCTCCATCCAGCACCCAACCAGCAGCGGTGTGCGTCGGAGTCCGGCTTCATTAGCGTTGGATTGTCGTCTCTTTTTTTTTAATAGGAGCGTACTCAGGGTGCTCTCAGCTGTTCGGCTGGTGAACTGGCTGGCCTTGCCAGCCGAACGGCTGGGCTGGTCAGCGCAGCCAAAACCAGCCCAGCTGAGCCGGTTTCAGCCCAGCCCGACCAGCTGAACGAGGCCTATTATAAGCTCCGAAACCATTCTTATTCCAAGCGGCCCATGTGGAGCAAAGCTGCTTCGATTCTCCTTACATTCAGCCCATTTGCCCGAGTACAGCCAACTGGACCTAGAATATTTCCCGAGTCCGCTGAGCGATGGGCGTTTCTAGTGGACTGGGCCCCCATGTCACTAATGGGCCTCTAGCTAAATCCAGAGGCTTCATGGCGTCGGCCGCGGCCCGCCCGGCACACAGTTCTTTTTGGTGGGGGCAAGCAGCCCGGCACACAGGTTGATCCCCTTCGCTTCTTCGTGGCGACAACCAGAATGTCACTCCGGAGTCCCGGCGTCCCGCCAGGCTTCTACACGGCAAGCTCTCGCCGCCGTTCGCAGAACTTAAAAAGCCTTCCGAAGCCTTGTTCGTGTCCGTCAAGCGCCCGTCGGCAACTTCGTGTTGGCAGCATGACGGCGCCATTGCAGAAACGTATACGGGCCATGGTCTGAAAGCTCATCCTTTTCTTTCGTCCCTTCAGATTTCAGATTCTTTCAGAAAGAACAGCGCTGAGATTGCTGGATTTGACACTTGTCAATAGATCGCAATGATGAGCCAAGTCAACTATGGCAGTGTGGCGCCTGACAGATACTTGAGCGTTGCCGACATGGCTTTGGGCACTGAAATAATACCCCGTGCATGGCTTTGGTCCACTCGCCCAGCCCCGACCCGTGATTGTGTTAAGGATCAGCATGGCACGCACGCATCCACGCACATGCCTGGTTCAGTGTTCCAATTTTCAATCTGCAGGAGCACAGGGTCTCAAAGGTAGGGTTCATGCACCATGAGCACGGCTTCACTTTCTTCAGAGGTTCAGACTCTTCAGAGTTTCAGGCTTGGTTCCACCCCATCATCCATCTTTCTACACGCAGCTCAATAATCCAACCAACAAGGACTAGGTGAGCTACTCATAAATAATCAAACCAATTATTCATATTTTTTCTTTTTATCCTTCTTATACATTACAGTTACAGTTACACTAAATCAAACAGCTTAGAACGATTCCGATTGGAATCGCATAGGATTCCTTAATTCTGACGTTTGGAGTTTGGCAGGTGACAACCAAGCAAGTAGTCAATCAGATCAACATTCTCTGGCTCATACTTCTGCCACTTCCAGCCACAGATCGACTCCAGCAAAGGCAGCAGTTTGGGCACCAATCTCGCATTGAAAACACGCGGTCAACTAAGCAAATGAAACCCAAAACGAAACGGCTTATGGAAACCTACTAGCATAGCCATGATAAAAAGCTTCGTAAAGCATGAAACATCTGCTTGCTTTACACAGGTCAATGCTAGCTTACCAAGCTATATACACTGATATGTCATGATCAAGCCTATACCAGCCTACGCGATTATATATAGATACATTATCCCTACTACTAGGGTATAGCCTTTTTCTTGCCAAGTGAATCTTCTTGTCATGCCCAACTCGTGGGTTGGATTGTTGGATGGATCTCCCTGCTTACATCCCAACTCTATCTTTTTCAACGCACCAATTCTTTTAAATTTTGAACTAATCCTTCCATTAGCACACAATAATAATAAAATAAAATAAAATAACGCTCTTTTTCTAGGTCTCCAGCCTTCTTTGAGATCAGCAAGACGAAGTCAACCCAAAAGCTATGCTATGGGCCATCATCACATTGGCAGGTGTGGCAACATAGTGGCCAACCCTGCGCAATCACTTTGAGTGCGTCTAATTAATAGCACCGCGTTGACATTGCGCGCCATAGATATTATGGGGTTGACCTGACCTGACAATGCCTGAGCATTATTAGTACTTTTCTGCCTATCTACCTCCAGCCTCCATGAGAGGATATGCATAAGAAAATAGGAATGGTCAATACCACGATGCACTAAAGCATGAAAATGACCACAAAAACAAGCTGTGGATAGACCATACTGATCTGTAAAGCGACATAAACCAGCTTGGATTAGCAGGTTGAGCATAAGCAGTTGACAAGTAACATATGTAGTATATATTATCAGGACCATGATCTTCATTATTTACACATATATTTGAAGCTTGGGACCTATGCCTAAACATATAGCTCAATACCTATAGAGACTTTTTAGATAAATAAAGCCGGTCGTTACTTGAGTTGATACACCAGCCTGAAGTCACTAGAATGGACAACAAAGCCTAAGGAAAGTTTTCATGGAAAACAATGTACAGATTAAATCAGGCCTTTTTTCAGAGCTTAATATCTTTCAATGCTTCACAGAGTTACGCAGCTACTGATCAAGCTCAAAATTCTCCAATGAACCAAAGACAGAGCTAACTGACAATTAACGCGTTTCTCAAGGTTCATGTATCAACCAAAAGGTAAACAAAATGTTTGATAGAAGCGACAAAGTTACACTGAACTGTACAATGAACTTTGAGAGGAACCATGTCTGTTGTGTGGTGATTAGCGGCTCCATACCTGGTTTTCTCCTTCTGGGGAATTGGGTTAGCATTATATTAAGCAAAAGCAACGTTGTGATAACGTGGAGTACTGACTTCCCCCACATGATACTCTGGTCCTTTTTAAACTACGAACAAGCGAAAAAAGAGATCCAGATGCTTTCCCTCCTGTGCAGCAACAGATAAATACAATCATCTAGTACTGTTCCAAATAAGATAAGTATATGTTCTGCAACGGCCAGTGCAAGATTAGTACCACGATCAGAGGGAAACATCACACATTTCATATTAGTAACCTTGATTTTTGAGTTAACAAATTACATATTGCAGATGCTTGTGAACAGCTAAAATAAAAAAAAAAAAAAAAAAATCAGTACTTTATATGCGGAGAATATTTTAAAAGTGGTTTGAGGATATTTTTTACATAGAAAGGAGAATTTTTAAAAGTAGTTTCAGAATTTCTTTTTTTGCAGAGAAACTTTTCACATAGAGTCAAAGCTTTTTGTGAGTGATGTGATAAAATGTAGATAGTTAAAATATTATATGACGATAGTGAAAATATTCTATATGAATCTTGAATTGCCTTTTAACCTTTTTGTATGGAGAAGGGGGGGTGTGTGTGTGGGGGATCCATTTTACAGAATAAAAGTTCATATTCATATTTGCAGTGGCGCAGCCTAACACTTTATAGCAAATCACATATTATTCGACACTTCTAGCTTATTCTTAATTGAAATGTGCTACTTGTTTTTGCTAGTGTTGCTAAGGAGTCCATATGTAAATTCAGGAATCTCATACTTTATGTTTAATAAAATCAACTTTCATATATGCTATTCTGAACAGTAAGAGTAGTACAGCACATAAAACAGTAACAGCCCATACCAGTGTCAAAGTGGTTCTTGGATTATTGCAAGTACTGTAGAGACTTTAATCAAAGTAAAGGTATATACATGAAACCGATTGCACGCTGACTGCTAGTAATTTCACAAAAATAATACAGAGTAGTGAACCTCTGTCCTGGCAATGCCGTTAAAAAAAAACCAAGCAGACCAGGGTTGATGCTAGGCATGATCAAACCCGAGACCTAAACCAGCAAGTACCTAAACATCAAGACACCACTTTAACCTTTTGATCTATGATGAAGTACAGAGCAAGCAAGAACAGCTTGATCAAGAACTGGCCCGGGAGACACGAGGAGCAAAGCCATAGCATTATGAAATGAGGATGGAGTCCCAGTCGATCTCCAGGGAAGGGTATTTGCGCAGGTGGAATCTCTCGGACTCGTCCCATGGCGCTTCTGAGAAGTCGAGCAGTTGCATCTCCGGCACCACGTCAGAGGACCCAGTCGAGGACACGTCGCCGTCTGCAGAGAACGAGCTCTCGGAGCCGGAGCAGCCCGGCTCGCTCTTGACGTGTGGACTCGCCGAGGAGAAGGAGCTCGGGGTGGTTGTGGTTGTGGCCGTCGCCGCCGTGGCGTTGCTGTGGTTCTGGCTCTGCGGCAGCGGCGGCACGGCGACGTCCGTGCCGTTGCAGATGGCGTGGAGTTTGGCGTCGACCGCGGCGTGGAGCGGCGGGCCGAGGTGCTGGCCGCCGCGCCTGAGCTCCGGGAAGTTGAGCCTTGCGGAGTCCCCGCGGAGGCGGAACGCGGCGCTGTCGTAGGCGAGCGCGGCCTCCTCGGCGGTGTCGAAGGTGCCGAGCCAGAGGCGGGTGCGGTTGCGCGGCAGGCGGATCTCCGCCACCCACTTCCCCAATGCCGCTGCCGCACGCCGCGGTACAGCTTGGACACCGCCGGCCGCGCGGGGAGCGGCACATGCGGCACGCCCTGCCGCTTCATCTGCTGCGTGGCCACCGTGGCCAGCGTGGCTCCGCCCGCCGCCGCCGCCGCCGGCGGCCGGTGCAGGAACTGGAGCCGCGACTGCACCTGGAGAATCTGTGCCGGAGTCAGCAGGCCACTACCTCCGCCGGCGCTCAGAAACGAGCCCGCCGCGCTCTGCTGCTCCACGCCGGAGCAGGGGTACGCGAACGAGATGGTCGGGGCCGCCTGTTGCATGGGCGGAGCAAGTAAGCGCACCAGCTCCTTGCCGTCCGACGCCACGCCGTACAAGGCGGCGCTGCGGCCGTGCCAATCTATCGTCGTAGCCGCCATGGATTATTCTTGCACGAATTCGGAGAGAGAGGGAAGCCGAGAGAATCTAGAGAGAGATCTCGAGAGCGTAAAGAAATTCGCGGGGCGCGGAGATTGAAGGCAGGCTGAAGCGAGCAGTTCGATGAGCAAGAGCAGCCGTTGCGGGGACTCTTTTATAGCGAGGCGGGAGCTAGTTTCGGCCAATGAGACGGCGCCAGGTGTCTGCGATCGTCCCGCGCGACACGTGTCGAGATGTTTCACTGCGACGAAGAACGTGCGTGCCCAGGCAGGTGCCGGTAAATGGTGGGGGGTACCTGGCAGCCCCTGGTTGGATGAGAAGAGGTTTTGACCTGGTAAGATGAGAGCTCCTAGCTGTCACATGCCTGTTGGACAGTTGGAGTGAGAGTGAGCGTGCTCTACGCGGCAACTTGTATGCTACGGTCCTAGATTTTTAAACAAGTCTTTTTGCAGCCAATCATCTCTCGGATCCGTTGTTTGTTCAAAAAAATTCTCTCTCGGATCCGTTGTGGATCTGCACTAGATTTTTACTGGGAGGGCAAGGCAAGACGTATCATCTTGTACGAGAATACTAGTAATATATACTGACAGGCTCGCACACAGTATACTACTAGTAGTACACTAGATACGATGTGATGTAAAGGCAGCCCGAACCCGCCTGATTTGATGCGATAGGGTCATTCTTTTACGATCTTCTTTTTTGGTAAGGGCCATTCAGCGATCATGGCCGGGTGGGGTGGTCACACAGTTGATTAGGACGCTGGAGGGGAAATGCGAGCCAAACGTAGTATTCTAGTTTCTGTTCCGGGACGAAAGAACGACGCGTAACAACCAACAAACATCCAACAGTGAGCGCGAGAAGGGCTCGATTGTTTACAAGACAAATAAAGGTGGTCGTCACCATCCCTCCCTTCACTCGGTGCCGCTGTTCATTTGAGTCAACAACCATCGAATCAGTGTGTGCTGGATGCTGGTATCCATCCCAAGCCTGCCTGACACGTCCTCTCCTTTTCGGCAAATGCCAAAGCGGGCGAGCAGAGCACGAGCGAGTGCAGCAGCGTTTCGGCGCGGAGACGAAAAAGGCAGCTTTTGCGTTACTGACCGGCGATGATGGAATGCGGTGATGGAGTGGACGGACAGGGACAGGGACAGCGCGCGTGTTCTGGCCGCCGCTGCCATCTTCCTCCGCCGAGTGGAAATGGAAGCGGGCACCGGGCAGGCGCGGGGAGGGCCCCGGTTGAAGGCGTCTGCAGCCACAGAACGGAGGTCGAAATCGGCGGGGAATATTGACGTGTCGGACCCCGCCGCGAGGATGGTACAGCGGCTACAGCCCCGAAAGAAAGAAAGAACCAGTCGTGAGAGGCTTTTCGATCCGCGATCGCCGATGCTGTGCGATGATGGAATGTGACTGAGACTGACACCCGGTGGGTCGAGAGGCGCCTAACCACAACATCAGCCAGTGGCTGCGAGCGGGTTAGCTTGGCTTAAAAGGGCTTTTGTCCGCGTCTTCAAGCCCCGAATCAAATCTGGGATTGGATGGGATTGGATGGACAGGACAGGCACGATTACCCTCGACACAATGCAAGACATTCCAGAACACGAGACTTCTTGAGAAGAACGGAAAACGTTTCCAAGCAAACTGGATACCGTTTCCGTGTGGTTTGTTGCAAGGCTACAGGTATGCTAGCCTCGGCAGCACGGCTCATACAGGGAGAGGGACAAGCAAAAACGTCACAAAATAGTGAAGTGATGCGCCTAGAGAAACGTCTCGACGCAAGCTGTGGATTCGAGGCGTGGTATGTAGAAAGGCCGGACGAACAGGTACGGTAGCCTGAATGCCAGGGTTGGTACAGTACAGATGAACACCGATCAGGACCCGGGAGATTCGCCAGGCAGTTCGGTGATAAGCTTTCTACACAAGGATTATTAAAGAAACATCTCGAAGCAAACAGCACAGGACCACCAACTAAACCACTTGGTTCGTGACCTCTTTCCATCCAGGAATTAGAAAACATGGTCTAACACTTAGGCCACGGCTAGAACAAGGCCCACCAAGCAACCATCATCTCCTATAATAAGAAAAGAATGTGCAGAAACAGAAGCAGAAAAGGTGAGCGGTCTGCAATACTTGTCAGTTTTATAGTTGCATCCACAAAATGGTCATACCAAGCTGGGTCTATGTGGTCTAACTCTAACATCATATGGTTGCCGTGGAGATAATAATGTTCTAAATAAAGTATGGGTCAAGAACTATTACGTGCGGATGATAACATTTTAAATTAACTCGTGGCTGCAGCTCTTCAACAAGGATTAGTGGCCATTACGCTGCCCCAAGGGGAAAAGTTAGGGCCTAATGACGCAGCAACCAGACTGGCAACAGGCTAATCATGCACTGCACGGAATGGTTAGGTCTTCATGCCCTATCAGGAAACATGTGACAAATTTGGTGACGGCATGCAGCTCAGCAACACCTCAGACGATATAGCTAAAGTAGTCAACACACTACAAGTAGCATGATAAAAGATGAGGAAGAAACTGAGTATGACAAAAAGGACAATTGACCTCTCACCACTTTGCACATCATTCACTACCGTAGAAACCAGAAAGGAGTCACAGGGGTCCCATATATAGAACCTCAAAGGGCTCAAACTAAAATAGCTGTTCTACTACGATATATAAGTGGTCCAGAGGTAAGGTTGGTCCAGAGGCTAATATATGATACTATTATTTTACATGTGAAAAATATAAACAAGAAAAAACATTCAAGGCAAGCAAACACGGTTCCTAAGATAGACATAGAAATGCAGTTTCTAAGACTCTAAGACAGACAATCACAGAACACAGACAAGAATAGTTTTTTTTTTTTTCGAAGGGACGGCAAAAGCTTTCAGTTGAAGAGTGCAGAAATTCTATACTCTGCATCTAGGATAAGGTTTATAAAGAAAATAAACTATAGATAAGGATAAAGAAACTCAAGATAATTCATAAGACTACGCTGCAACAACCATGACAGGGAGTTCTCACTCTCAATAAGCAAGCAAATTTTTAAGGTTAAGGCCACCATATAAATATGCCAATACATTATCCTTTAGCTACCAAGTTTTAGTGATTTTGAGTGGATGCCATGAATGTGTTTTGCATCAACAGTAAATTATTCAGTGATCCGGACTGATCAGGTCAATATTTGGCTGGAACCAAATTGTTTATCTGTATGCATATTATCTGCCATTTCAATTCAATAAGTAATGACTCATAATGAGATGATTCAAGTCAAGTTCAAGCTTTCAAGGAAAGAACTGCTTATATATTAAAAAAACATGAAAACATATATTAGCCTAAAAGCACCTAAATAATGGAAGTCAAGGGTAGATTTTAGATATTTTTCTTACTGAATAAACTGGCAGAAACTACATGAATAAACAGGATAGTCATCATTATCAAAGGTCGATTATTGAAACATAGAAGGTTAACCATGAACATGGAAAGGAAAATTGAAATGGGACAGTAGGCGCACAATTCATCCATAAGCTTGTAGACACATGATGATTCCTCACTTTAAGAAACAGTATATTAATTGCTGATGTGCTCAGATTCTATGCACGTCATTTCAATGTTGCACATTTCAATTATCATAGTAGAAAAATATACATTTGAATAAATGTCAAAGACTACCAGATTCAGCATATTTAATTCAGCAATGTCATCGCCTAATAAACTAATACATTAGTTATATTGGGCTGCAAAAGAAGTGAAACATTGCAACAGCACATACTGTGATTTGAATAAGGGAGAAAACATAGATTCATATGGCCATGTAGTTGAGGCTATCTATCTGCTGCATAATGAGCAAGCTTCAATCTTACCTCTTCAAGCTCAACATTTTCCATATCATCAGTGCTTGACCATGAAGATAAGCAGAAATCAACAACATGAATACCATTGTTTACTGGAGAAAAACCAGCAAAATCCGTAAGTCGTCCAAACTTAAGCATGTTTCCTAGATTTGCAGCAGATGGTTCCTCTGCAAACTTAAGCAGGATGTCTTTCATAGCAGAAGACCAGATAGACCTAGCCATCTTCA
Source organism: Hyparrhenia diplandra (assembly GCA_015847255.1). Classification (NCBI taxonomy): domain Eukaryota; kingdom Viridiplantae; phylum Streptophyta; class Magnoliopsida; order Poales; family Poaceae; genus Hyparrhenia; species Hyparrhenia diplandra. The sequence goes on from JADLZK010000010.1 coordinate 26,897, forward strand.
AAAAGCAGCACAAAGTTGTAATAGCGAGCTTAACCGTTCCAACATCAGATTCATCTTTTCTGCCTCTTCCATGGAAATCTGAACCTCCAAGTTTCAGAAGCCCATACTTCTCAGCTAACTCACTAAACCCTGTAAAAATAAATTATGTAACGTTACTTAAATATATCATAATGTGTAAGGATAAAAATATCCACTGTTGATTAAAGGACCAATATATGCTAACATATAGAGTAAAAGTTTAGTTCATGGCAGGAATTCTCCACCCTATCTCAAGTCAGCATGCATTTAGTGTAAGAGACACACCGTCAACTTTTCCATCACTTCTGTAGACCTCCATACCATTAAGACCAACACCTTTTAAAGACCTGATTATTGCATCCGGTTCTTCAATGACCAAGGATGAGCAAGTGCAGAAATACCCCCAGTGCGACTAATTAACTGCACAACAGTCTCAGCAAATGGTTCACTTCCTCTGCCAGAAAAAAAAAAACACAGGCCTTGTGTTATTAATCAAAGATTTTTTCAGCATAGGAAATGCTTATTAGGATGAAGCAATAACCTGGCATATGCAGGGCCATCGTCACCGATGTATTTGTTGAATGCTTGCCTTACATTCTCTACATAACCTGCTTCAACCATAGCCCTTGCTATATGCAATCGGCCAGGTGCCACTCCGACACCAGCAATTTTAGTCACATGCTCCCACTTTATTGGCACCTTAAGTGTAGTTAGCTTTTCCAGCATGTTCTTTGCACGTAGGTATCGCCCATCTCTAATGTTCAATAGCATGCTGTCCAACTCATCTGACCTTGACGGACCACACATACCATAGTATGCAAGGATATGAACATTCTCACCAGCACCAGCAACTTCCCTTATAGACAATGAAATTGAGAATATAATGAAATTGACATGAAACATCTGTACTCATAGTGCAAAACTATTGCAGATCTATTGAAAATGGGGTGCAAATTATTAAGTTGCATGCACCAACCAGTTCAACCCAAAAGCTTAAGCCGATGGGGAGAGGTGGGCAATTTTCACTTATATTCCAACACTCCCTCACGCCGAGGGCCCGGCGAGAGATCTCAGCCGACGGGCGAGCCTCGACGTGGAATAGGAGCGAGCAACAATTATTTTATTTAATTGCGCTAACCAGGATTCGAACTCGAGACCTCGGCTTTGATACCATATTAAGTTGTGTGGTTCAACCCAAAAGCTTAAGCCGATGGGGAGAGGTGGGCAATTTTCACTTATATTCCAACACAAATGATAGATGATTGGCTTATTAAATTGTGTGGCATTGCTGTTTTCTATTCAAAACAGGAACGAAGATCATTTCGCTGAAAGATAAAAGGCACTTACCTTGGATTATATAGCGCACTGATTTCAACTCCAGGAATTATTCTAATGCCAAACTTGGAGGCTGCTGACACAGCTTCTGGTATGCCAGCCATGGTGTCATGATCTGTTAGGGCAAGAACTTTCACCTATGCCACAAACATTATAGTTTAGTCTGTTTTCAGTATCCAGAATATACAGTATACTGCATACACTCCCTCCATTCCAAATTATAACATGTTTTGGCTTTTTAGATATGTAGTTTTTGCCATGCACTTAGACATACTCCCTCCGTCCCCTAAATAGATGTCATTCTCGCTTCCCGAGAAGTCAATTAAACTACCGGCAATTATATATTAAAATATATAAATATTTATGCTAAGTAATTAGTATCATTGAAAAGATCTTTACGCCTAGTTTTTAATAAATTTATCCCGAGATATAAATGTTGCAATTTATTTTCTACAAACCTAGTCAAAGTTGAGAAAGTTTGACCGCACGCACCCCAAAACGACTTCTATTTAGGGACGGAGGGACTATATTATATCTAGGAACATAGTTAAAGCAATTTATCTAGAAAAGCCAAAAAAGAGACTTTACTGAACAAAGGGAGTGACATTTAAGCAGCAGACGACCATAACAGAAACTTTAGGAGGCAGGCCATGGTTATTTAGTCCAGGAAACATTTCATGGGGAAAAAACAGGACTTATTTTTTAATAGACATTAGCCAAGCAATGCATGCCGGAAGATGTCTGGTTCAATCTAATTTAAATAAAGTATTCATCAGACAAGGGTTGAAACGTTGAAGGTAACACTACCTAGTACCTTCTGAATTCTCCAGCCACCAGGACAGCATTTGCATATACTACTACGAAGCAATGACCCTATAACCATGTGACCTATTTTTAAACAGCTACGTACACCGGCCGGTATAACAAAATGTGAAACATACCAACGCAGTGCTCGGATTAGCTTAGTGTCAGAAAAGTACAAGCAATCGATTCCACATGCCACAGCACAACGCTACTGACTCAACCTCACAAGCATTTCCTCAAACACCTACTGGGCAAACAGACTAGAGGTCAGGTAGATCTTGCTCGCTTACCCCGTTCCGATGGGCGCGCTCGACAAGCGCGGAAGGTGAGAGGAACCCGTCGCTATGGTTTGAGTGCGAGTGGAGCTCAAACAGCACATCGCCCCCGCGCGTAGCCAGGACCGGCAGGAAGTCGTCGGCGTCGGCCGCCGAGGGTTCCGGTAGTGGCGGCGCGGGCTGCGCCCAGGCGCGGACGTAGTCTAGCGCCAGGGCCTGGTCGGCGCTGGTCTTGGGCTTCTTCTTGCTCCTGCTCGCCTTCGACTTCTTCTTGTTTCCCATGTCGGGTTGTTTTTGGGTGATCAAAATCAAAATAAAAAAATATGGGGACGAGCGCGAGGAAGGAAGGAGGCGACCGGGCAGATAGCCGAGAGGACACTATCAGCAACCTGGCAGCCGACTAATATTGGAACATGGGCCTGATCGAGGCCCACTTGGGCCTGGTAGGGGCCCACTCGGGTACTGGGCTGGCAACAGGGTACTGTCGGCCCCCGATCTGCCGACAGGAACCTATCGGCTATCCGGCTGCGGACAGGTACCCTATCGGCCATTGACGGGTATCGTTCTTATCGTTCATCTCTATCAAACTGCAGAAATCATGGCAAGTCTCTCATATAATCTGACAGAGATGAAACAACGGAACGGACAGGCAGAAATGGCTGGAACGAGTCATCTGCTCGTCAACGGACAGTCCTATTATTGGCAAAGACATCTCGAAATTGGCAGGCCGACAGGCTAAAACTAACTTCCTGCACGATTCTTGGATGGAACACAAAAGCCAATTCAGGAGTGGACACCAACCGAAGAAGCAGAATTTAGCGTCCTCCTGCCGCTGCCTATAAATCCGGAGCTCGAAATACACGGGCCGGGCACTTGCCATCGAAAGCCCCGGCCGGCCTTTCTCGCTTTTTGCTGCGGCATGGAATTGCATTGCATGGCGACGATGAACGCCAGAGCGCTGTGCCTCGCCGTGGCGATCGTCCTCTCCGTGCTCCCATGGCAGGCCCTCGCCGCCGGCGAGGCTTCCAAGGAGGCGGACAAGATCGCCGCGCTGCCTGGCCAGCCCAAGGATGCGGTCGTCCAGCAGTATTCCGGCTACGTCAACCTCGGCGATACGGCCGGGAAGTCGCTCTTCTACTACTTCGTGGAGGCCACCGCTGATCCGGCGACAAAACCGCTTCTTCTCTGGCTCAATGGAGGTGAAAAAGTTGTTGTTTTCATGTGTGTATTGTCGTGTCAATTTACGTTCCCCTTTCACTCTCTGAAAGTCTGAATGAAAAGAAAAGATTAACACTGAGGTAAGGTAGATCATTATTTACATTGAAATGGATAGCATTGATCGCGTTTATTTACATCTAAATATTCAGACACTAGGTAAGGTAGATCATTATTTTCTACCGCCCTGATTAATTCATCGTTTGGGATGTCCATACTTTGATGATTTTTTGATGCTAATGGAATGGAGTCCATTTCTGCAGGACCTGGCTGCTCTTCCTTCGGAATCGGAGCATTCCAAGAGATCGGCCCGTTCCGTGTGGACACGGACGGCAAGACCCTCTGCAGTTTCAAATACGCCTGGAACACAGGTCAGATCTACCTTTTTTTTTCACATACAAAATGAAAATTGATTGCAGTTGTTGTCACTAAGTACTGTACGTGCTAAAAAAGAACTCAACGAACACGTAATTATATATGCAGTGGCGAACGTGCTGTACCTGGAGAGCCCCGTGGGCGTGGGCTTCTCGTACGCCGCCAACACGGAAGTGTACAAGGCGATGGAAGACAACACGACCGCGGCCGACTCGCTGCAGTTCCTGCTCAAGTGGCTGGACCGCTTCCCGGAGTACAAGGGCCGCGACCTGTTCATCGTCGGCGAGCTACGCGGGGCACTACGTACCGGAGCTCGCCGCCGCCATCCTCGACGCCAAGAACGACGCCATCGGCCTCAAGGGGATCATGGTGGGGAACGCGATCCTGGAGTTCGCGGCGGAGCAGAGCGCGCTGTACGAGTACCTGTGGCAGCACGCGTTCCTGTCGGACTCGGGGCACACGCTCATCGGCCAGAACTGCAAGAACGCCGACGACGACTCGCCGCTCTGCTCGCACACCAAGGACGCGGCCTACATGCGGCTCGGCAACATCGACGTCTACAACATCTATGCGTCCACCTGCCATGACAAGAAAGTTAAGCCCACAGGATCCAACTGCGTGGACATGGCTGATCCTTGCGGTCAATACTACGTGGAGGCGTACATGAACCAGCCAGAGGTGCAGAAGGCCATCCGTGCCAACACAGAGCTCAAGTACAAATGGACTAGATGCAGGTATGGCTCTAGCTATATATAGCTCCGTCCTTCATTCACCGCGATACAAACTAGTGCTTCCTTTCCTGTTGACACGAAGAAAATAATCGAGGGTTTGTTTGCGGGTTGGCCCGGATTAAACCAAACCATGTACAGGGGGACGTTCTACAACCTGATTAAGTTCGGAGACTCGCCGAAGAAATCGATGCTGCCGTACATCAAGGCCGTCGTCGCCGGCGGAGTCCGCGTGTGGGTCTACAGTGGCGACCTGGACGCGATGGTTCCTGTGACCGCGACGAAGCAGTCCATGGAGAAGCTCGGCCTCGGCGTCGTGGCGGACTGGCGCCCATGGGCCATCGACCCCAAGGACCAGGAGGTAAAGCACGCATTGCCTTTGCACTTTAATTTGGTGGTGTATAAATTACTCCAGAATCTGATGCTGAGATCGGCGAGCCCGTGACGACGATGATATATTCTCCATGTATGTATGCATGGCAGGTTGCCGGGTACGTGATCGACTACAAGGGATTGGTGCTCGCGACGGTGCGCGGGTCCGGGCACATGGTGCCGATCGACCGCCCGGACCGCGCCTTCGCGCTCTTGACGTCCTTCATCAAGGGGCAGCCGCTCGCCAAGGCCGCACCCATGGTCGACGGATGAAGACGCACGCCAGAGCCAACCACCTGCGGCCGTGCACGGCGTTTCATTATTCTTCTCTGTTAATCCATACTGTTTCCATTCCCTCGTTAACTAGCAGCCTAAGCTCTGTGACCTCAACTGGTGTATGAATGTTTCGGTGGCGTTGTCAACTAATTTTTAAGCATAATGTCATCAACTAATTAAGGTTGTTCTTGGATGTAGTTAGATTTGCATTAATTCACATGCGTTAGGTGGATTGGAGTGGAACTTAAACTAAATTCCACCTCAATTCACTCTCATGAGGGCAAGGCATAAGGCCCTCCACAATGTGTGGCCTAAGTGTAGCCACAAAAGACAGAGAAAAATTAGGCACCACTCCCCACGTTACAGACTTCTAATCTTCAACAACTTCTAAAAAAAACCTCAAAGAAATGTCATGCATGAATGGATGAGCACATCCATGGGGTTTCTTTATTCTTGCTCGGTGGGTCCTAGCAATGTTGATAGTGGTGCTCTAGCATTGTGGCATGCAACTAGTAGTGCGGAGAATAGAACGTGGGACCTACAATAATTTTTGGCATCACTTCACCATTGTGGAGGGCCTAAGGGTTTGTTTGGAGGGTTCATGGAGCTAAAGCTGCTTAGCCATTGAGGTACATGTTTTATGTTTTATCTTTATCGGCTTCTTGTTCTTTTTAAAATGGATAGAACATCATGTCCCTACTACCTGACACAAAATTCTTTTAAAGTTAGAGCCATTTTGGAAGTACCAGCCTTCCAAAATAGGGTAAAATCGTCTCATGTGTTGATGCTACATCGATACGTCGCGTGCCACGCTATGCTCATGAGTCACTAACTTGGGGATTAGATTGCAATAGATGTGGCGCGATTAGAGCACGTCGTGGCTTGGTCCATTTTGTAGTAGTAGCTTACCAAAAAAACAAAGTTAAGCTACCCACGGTTGCCTCAGGAACAAATTTAAGTATTACGACAACCATTTTGACTAATAATCTAATCATCAAGATTTGGATTTATCACTCAGTGTGCCTATTGTCTAGCTCTAGGAAACTGGATTTAGATTAAGCACTCCATACAATGCATCACATGTTTGGATGTAATATGTTCCCATGAAAAAAACAACACAAATAACCAATAACCAAAATACATTTAGCCAAGCTCACCAACTCTGACATGGTCAAGGTCCCATCATTCGTATCCAAGGTGACATGACTATCAACTTATTCCAATCCACAACCAAAAACCTATATCCCTTGAGAGAAAGCAAACGAAATGTCAAGCATAACTGTTCTTAGATATGATATATTGTATTGTATTTTTTAACCATGCAATAAGGTCAATCTTAATAAAAATAAGTTTCATGGTGTAGTTACTAAGACCAACAAATTACCTTCTAGTGTCATCGTCTCGAGCTAAGCCGTCAAACAATGTATGTATCATCGTTTGGAGCCGAATCGTCAACCAGTGTAGCATGAACATATTTTCTTTTGGTATATTTATGGCAAAGAAGAATTATTATCACTGTAAATAGAACAACTTGCAATAGGTGTCTAATTAGAAACTACATTGGAAGTTGTAAGGACTAGGTAGCCCAAGAGAGGTGGGCTTAAGTTGGGCACTACAAATTAATTACGAATAATGGTGGCTTGTTTGTTTATAAAAAAATTGAACTCCCTTTGGCACTTTGACTCCTTATTAGTTTTTCTACAAAATCAATCTAGGGCCTATTCGGTAGAGCTCCATCGTTGGGAAAAAAATGAATTTGGACCCTAGATTCAACTAGACCCACCATAGATCAAGGATTTTTGTCAAAGTGTTTGGTCAAGGTCCACCTCCCTCTCTATATCATTGTCAACCTGGGTCCATACATTAGGGGCAAAATGAAAAGAAATAACTTTTATCATCTGTGTGAATGTAAAAACAGCCATGACAGGCACAAGGCATGGCCGATAAAAAACAAAATGCCTTGTTCTGTAATTCATAGCGGTAGCCTATAGTTAACCGAAGTTTTAGGTTAGTTAAAAAGACCGCTGGGGAAGGGCGCGTCTTCTCAAGCACCATAATCCAACACAAGCACAATGAACCATCCATGTAGCCGAAAGTGTTAGCCCCAAGACTATAGGGTGTTTGGATCCCTTGTTTCAAGCAATGCAATAAGTTAGAGCAATGCATGTTGTTGGATACCATGCTAGTTGTCTCAATTCTCGTGCGGTATATTTTTTCTTCTCACAGGCTAACAAGATTAACTTATCGTTACTAGGTGAGGCGAGGCAAGAAATATGGGCAAGAAAAACCAAGTATGTACTATTGCTCCAGTTCCTCGCAAACATTGCTAGACATAAGTTCCACCCCCACCAATGGCAACCAAGTTTTTTTCCATGCGACCTAATTAAAGTTTTGTAGCCTTAAGACTATTGCTTCACTTCTCCCAAATAGGGTGATGAAAGCATAGCCAATAAACAATGATAATTGAGGTTGATCATGCAACAAAATAAAAGAAGGAAACAAGATGTGTGTATGTGAGCCTATACTTTTTCTAAAAGAATTTACAACAACGCTAGTAGAAGGAGGAAACAATACGCACATATATCCCGCACCTACTCGCCACACTAGACACATGTCTTGCCTCCGCCTCAATGACTTGGCAGATCAAGAAATTAAAGTAAGGGCTTTCTTTGTCATGCAAAAAAAAAAGAAGGAAACAAGATGTGTGTATGTGTGCATATACTTTTTTTTTCTAAAAGAATTTACAACAAGTTAACAACACTAGTAGAAGGAGAAAACAATACACACACATATCCCGCACCTACTTGCCACACTAGACACATGTCTTGCCTCCGCTTCAATGACTCGGCAGATCAAGAAATTAAAGTAAAGTAAGGGCTTTCTCTTTCAGCTATTTGGTGTACTCCTCTCGTTCCATAATACTTGCAATTTTTGACTCATATAAAAGCTGTGTTTAACCTCTCGCCTTATTCAACTTTTTTAATAAATATTACCACTTTTGTTATGGCTTATTACATCACTAAAGATATTGTAATGACGTTTTGTTTGTTTTATAATTTACATAAAAAATTTGAATAAGACGAGCAAATAAAAACACAGTTTATATGAGTCAAAGAATTGCAAGTATTGTGGAACGGAGGGAGTAAGATATAAAGAACATTTTTTGTACGGTTATCAATGTGGTACGCGGTTATCACGACATTCAATGTGGTACGCTTGCCAAGTCATCATATGAGACATAAGTGGAGGCATCGAACCTTTCTTGGCTCCTTTTGCAAAGACACTTCTTTTCTAAGTTGATGCATTCATTCAACTAAATGTACTAAATACTCATTTTCATATTTGTCAAGAGTAACTTTTTTGTCTTTGTAATAATTTCTCTGGTCTTGAATAAACTACCACCAGACGATTTGACATCCAGTGGATGGAGAATTCAAGGTGCTATCAAGTCACCTAGTAAAACTATATCTTTTACTTATTATAAATAACTATATAATGACTCCTACACAGTGATTAGTGTTCTAACTCAACATAGCATGATAAAGAATGAATCCAGAATTGACAAACTGAAACTTGTAGGCTTTAATAGAGGAAATATATATACCCAAAACCTTAGGCTGCATAGCACGATCAAAGACTAGTCTAGACTTAGGTTGTTTTCCACTTTTCCATCAATGACAAAAAAATTGCAATTTATTCCTCTGTTTCTTTCACCCAAAGTCCAAATTATAAGGCATTTGTTTCTTTTACCCAAAGTCCAAATTATAAGGCATTTATTTTTTTTTACCCAAAGTTTGACAATTTATTTGTCTTATTAACAAAAAGTTATGCAAACATAGTCAAATTGAAGTCATTTTTGAAGAAGATCTATTAATAAAGCAAACCACAACAAAAGATATAATATTTTACGTAATTTTTTAAATAAGACCACAGGTTAAACTTAGGGTAAAAACGTAAAATATCTTATAGTTTAGAATGGATTTTAGTTACGATGTATTCCTCTATTCTAATTTATAAGTCGTGGCTTGGATTTTAGTTACGATGTACTCTTCTATTCTAAATGAATAAACAAACATTTTGCTAGCTAAAGTATGTCTCGCTAAAATGGATGGAAAAAATTCAAAGCGAACGTGAATGGCTTGGAGTCATCTGCAATACGTTTTCACCCCAAACGTCGCAAAGAGCTACGGGAATCGGGATTCATGAATCCCTGAAAACAGCCAAGCCAGCCTTCTCGTCTTCCCTCTTCATCATACGCCTGTATAATACAGCCAAAAACAACCAAACCCAACCCTGAAGGCGCCGCCCCTCGTCTCTTGACTCCTCGAGCCTTTCTCGTCTTCCCCCTGCAGACGCGCCGCCCTAACCCTCGCATCCTCCTCCCTAACCCCTGCATCCTCTTCCTCGCCGCCGCCGGGGCCGATCTCCGCTGCCCGCCAGCCATGGAAGACTTCTGCGTGGTGTGCGCAGAGACGCTGGAGTGGGTGGCGTACGGATCGTGCGGGCACCGCGACGTGTGCTCCACCTGCGTCGCCCGTCTCCGTTTCGTGATGGACGATAAGAAGTGCTGCATCTGCAAGACCGTCTGCCCCTTCGTCTTCGTCACTAAGGTTCGTTCCTCTAGGGTTTGGCCTCTCCGTACGGGACTAGTTCCTTATCTGTGGTGGGGTGCGCCGTTGGATCTTAGGGTCATCTAGGGTTTCGGTTGGATTGCCAGATTGGCTCTTGCTAGTGGAATTAGATGTTAAGGATCTCGTTCCGCGACTGGTATCATGAACGTTTTAGGTACTGGCGTGAATATACGATGCTCTTTGTCTTGTACCTTGATGTGGTCAGCATACTTTGTATCATAATCATGATTTAGTTACCTGGATAGTTAGGGCTTTGAGCTAGTCTCTGCCATGAGGATGGTTGCAGTGATCATTGTAAGCTCAGCAATTTGATTGTTTGAGATTAGTGCATATGAACAGCATCCATAAGAATATAATTGTATATTGTTTTCCCATTTCACAGGCCATGGGTGAATACACTAGAGTGGTGACTGATTTCTCAGTGTTCCCCAGCGGGGTAAATGAGGGCAAAGCTGGGGATTTCTGGTACCATGAGGATACACAGGCATACTTTGATGATGCGGACCACTACCGGATGATACGGGCAATGTGTCGACTCTCTTGTAGTGTTTGTGACAACAATGCAGAAGATCAGGTCGCCCTTGCTGCTCAAGCAAAGCGCAGAAGCAAGTTCAGGAGCATCGATCAACTAAAGGGTCATTTGTTCCATCAGCATAGGTTGCTCATGTGCAATCTTTGCTTGGAGGGGAGGAAGGTGAGATACTTGATGAACTAGCATATTGTGTGTTAGGAATCACACTAATTTGCATTACCGAGTGTCATCTTCTCTTAGTTGATTTCATGGATTATGCTGTCAACTTTAGCATCAAACTATAGACACATGTTTTGACACACTAATTTGAATTACTAAGTGTCATCTTCTCTTAGTTGATTTCATTGATTATGCTGTCAACTTTAGCATCAAACTTTAGACACATGTTTTGAATGATCTATATATGATTTTCATTTGTCCATGTTTCATGCATAATGTTCTTGTCTATCGGCCCCTACATTGTACATGTACAGTGCTGTACAGTTTATTTTGGCTTCAGTATATGATGCTGGTACTGCTATAGCTTACATAGGGAAATGTTAGGTCTCGGTGGAAACTGTAAAACATATTTTGTAATTGAAAAATATTGTTTCCTTCCGGTAGTTTTTTTCGGTGAAAACTGTAAAACTTATTTTGTTTATTTTATATAACATGGTTTAATTTGATGATGTTTTTTTCAGAATATGCATCTCAACCTAATGGATACAGTTGAAATGAATAGCCTATTTGAACTATTTAAACTGAATACCTGATTATTGTTTGCAACTAGCATGCTTGACATTGTGATATCTGGTGCTTATGTGACTTGCAACTAGGATGCTTGCAACTATACATGTTGTTCTCTCTGATTCAAATGTAGGTTGTTTAGGAAAGTGAAACATGACATGTTTGGTTCAAGCCCCGCAGGTAGCTCCCACCAGGCAGCATTGCCAAATGCAGGTGTCTGAGGGATCGCTGCCTGGTCCCGAGGGCTCTGTCCAGGAGCAAACCAAACTAGTCCACAGTCTCCAGAGTGACACTCTGACTTGCAAGTCTTGTTAATATAGTATATTTTATATGATTTTTATAGTGAAAATCATTTATAATGAAAGCATTTTCCATATATTTATGGACCAAGATGAATTTGTGTAATTCCATCCCCCTCCCCAAATATATTTATGGAGCAAGTTGAATTTTATTGACCAGATAGAATCCTAAAAACCATCTATATTTTTAACTCCAATCTATTATCTTCGTTTTTCTACTTCATTATGCAGATGCAATTAGAAGTTTCACATTCATGATTGTTTATTGAAATGGTTTGTATGTGTTTTGAAGGTGTTCATTTGTGAACAAAAGCTTTATTCAAGGTCACAGTTAGCTCAGCATATGAAAACTGGTGACTCTGAAGTGGATGGCTCTGAGGTAGAGCGCAATGGTTTTGCTGGTCATCCAATGTGTGAGTTTTGCAGAAGTTCATTTTATGGAGATAATGAGCTTTACACTCATATGTCCAGGGAACACTATTCTTGCCACATATGCCAGAGGTATACTGCAATCTTTATCCTTAGCTAAACTTATGCAACGATTTATTCGATGTGTTGAATTTATGATTTTTTTTATAGGCAGCATCCTGGGCGGTATGACTATTTTCGAACTATGATGACCTTGAGGTATGCTGTACCAATATCTCTTATATCCAACATATATGCAGCAAAATCTAGTTGTAATTATGCCCATATCCATTAGCTCAGGTGCATTGCATCTACAGTTTTACTTTGGCGCCTAGCTGGGCTGAGTCCCTTGGGAAAGTGGTCATAACTGCATTCTCATATATCTTCTTTCAATTCAATTCAGTTGCATTTTCGAAAAGATCATTTCCTCTGTGAAGACGAAGCTTGTTTGACAAAGAAGTTTGTTGTCTTCACGAGTGAAGGGGAGCTGAAGGCAAGTTGTACAAGTTATTGATTTGCTAGTTTTCATCAGCCATTTACTACATGTACCGTTTTTTTTTTGGTTCTTATTGAGTAGTGTATTTCAACAGAGGCATAATGCTATGGAGCACGGCGGGCGGATGTCTCGTGCTCAGAGGAATGCTGCACTTCAGGTGTGAACCTGGTTCTAGAATTTTCGTTTCCTATTATGGTTTCCCTCTATCCGATGTTTCTTGGTAAAAGATTCAATATTTTGTTACTTTATTTGGTTCATCCAGACTAAGTTTTCTAATTTGCCTCTTTCAGATACCTACCAGTTTTATATATCGCAGAAATGAGCAAGAACAACGGCGTGGCAGAGGTAGGGGACGTAATGCTCTCCATGATGGACCTGACAGTCATATCTCATCATCTGCACAAAACATCCGGGCAAACGCCCGATGGCCACGCTGGTAGTCTTGATAATGTTTCAGGGTCGTTTCAGTCATTAAGTATTGGATCTAGTTCTGGGGGAGCTGAAGTTGGCCAAGGCTCAAGGACTGGACGAGTGCTTGAACAGTTGTCCTTCCCACCTCTTTCAGACCCAGATATTCCTGACAACAGCGTTGATTCTTTTCATGATGAAACTTCATTTCCTTCATTATCAGAGCAGCAATCCAGGTATGCACTTGCTCTCAATCAGAGTGCAAGGGGCGCTACGAGGCTTGGGGATGAGTCACTGTTCCCCCCTTTGCCTGGGTCTAGTAACAATAGGGGTGCTGCTTCAGCCCAACAGGGATTACAAAGTTTAGCCAGGAGCACACTTGCAGCAAGACTTCAACGTAGCAAGGGCCCTGTGAAGGTACTTAATACTGCTCGGCCTCGCCCCTCCTGAAAATCATGAAGTCCTCTCTAGCTCCACCCAGACATGGCCTACACCTGATCAGGGCCTACTCTCTGGATCTTCTCAGCTTCGATCTGGAACTCAACCAACAAGAGAGATTGGGTCTGTGCCAGCTGTCTCCAGTAACACAGTGTGGAATCCAGTTGCTACAAACAAGATGAAGCACTCTGTTTCTACGCCTAATCTTGTGTCTGGTGGCTCCTCTGCCCAAGCATCATCAAGTTCAGCTTATGGTAGCAACAGAAGTCAAGATCCTCCTCAAGCTAACCAAACTTTGCCTGTTGCAGAGGATGTCCGTGCTGCAAACAAATCTCTGGTTGAAAGAATGCGTTCTGCTCTGGGAATGGATGAGGACAGGTACTCTGCATTCAAAGAGATTGCTGGTGAATACCGTCAAGGTATCATAGATACGGAGTATCTTTCATATGTCGAAAGCAGTTTGGATTGTCACACCTTGTTCCTGAAATGGCTAGGCTATTACCTGATCCTCGAAAACAGAGGGAACTTGCTGATGCATATTATACAAATATACGGTTTAAAAGCCTCCAAGAAAATGGAGGTGGAACTGGCTCACAAGAGGGCAGCCGTAAAAAAGAAGGGGAAGGGGAAAGCTCCTGTCACAGAAAGCAGTGCTGCTAATGATGTGAAGGGTGCACTAGCAGACAACATTCTGGACACTGTAAGAAGGCTTCAATCAAACCACCAGGCTCAGGAAGGAGAGGCTGAGGTGCTGTCGAAGGATGGGTATCGACCTTCCAAGGGGTTCCAACTGGCAGCTGGACCTTCAGCTAATCTGGACAGTGATGCTAGTTCCAACATAAATTCATCTGGTGCAAAAGATAACACTGGAAAGGGAGGAGGCAATAAGCAACCAAAGAAGACATCAAAGTTTCTCAGAGCTCGTTTAGGTGACAACTCATTAGCCACCCTTGATTTAAGTCGTCCTAGTGCAAGCCCTGAACGTCCTGAAAGGGAATCACAAGGCTCAGAGACTGGTTTGCCAGTGCGAGGTGCTTGGAAGAATGGTGGGGGTCAGAAACTCTTTTTGAGCAATGGACGGAAGTAAGAGTCATTCCAACTGCATTTAGACGTGGAGACGGGGTCCTCTGTGCCAAGTGTTTGGAAGAATGGTTGGGGGCAGAAACTCTCTCTGAGCAATGGACGGAAGAAAAGTCATTGCAACTGCATTTAGACGTGTCCATATGCCTGATCAACAACTAGGCAGTGTCCTGTGCGTTTCTATGGGCACACAAATTTGAACTATATCAAATTTTGTAGCCATGAATTTCAAACTCGTAATGATGTGTGGGCAACACGTACTTAAATGTGGTATAAATATACTATACTAGATGATTTTGTGTGCGTTGCTAGGGAGCATGTTTGGTATTGTCGAAACGGCTAAAATCAAGATATAGATATAGAGGATTCGTGTATACATTGCTATCTGTTTCCAATGCTTCTTCTTTCGAAGGGAAAAATATCTCATTCCTGAAGTATGCAAACCATTTAAACAGATTGTTCTTGATTGCATTTCCTTGTGTGGCACGCCTATTGTGAATTTGTGATAGATATTTACGATATACTACAAGTACAAGAAATTTATGAGATAAGTGAACCGTGTATTAAGCTAACTACAAGCTAAGATGGATTGTAATGATCTATATATACTATATAGCCAACAACAGCTGTATTTTTAGCCTTGCTCTGATGTTAGCTATGCCTATCTTTACGGAAACGTACTCCACGTTACCCAGTGGGAAGAACGAGTTGTTTGTTGGATAATATGCCTTCAGCCTTCAGGTGACACTCACAATGGCAACGGGTGTGTACCCGATGGATACTAGTCACCCATACCCGTACCCGCCAGGTCAAATCCATACCCGTCGGGTTACCCGCGAAAGCACATGGATACCGATTTTCATTCCATACCCGGCGACGGTAATTTTACCCGACGGGTAATCCATACCCGCGAATACACCCGAAGTTCATGGGCTATATTATATACTCGTATGCTTATATGGGCCAAATACTGAGCTATATGGGTCAAATTAATGAACAATACACTAGAGTTTAGGAATATATATATACTCAAATGCTTATATGGGCCAAATTAATGGGTCATATGCTTACTTAGGCTAAAATTGTAGAGAGAGGTTATATATTTGTGCGAGTATTTTCTACCCGCGGGTACGCGGATATGGATACTACACTTTCATACCCGTACCCGTCATACCCGCTGGATACAACATTGTACCCATTAACGTATCTATGGATAACAAATGCGTTCCATACCCGTCACTTTATCGGGTAAAACCCATCGGATTTTCAGATTTCGGGTACCCGTTGACATCTTGAGGTGAGACGAGGCTATAACACCTGGGCTGACAGGCACGGGAGAACGATGCGCCGGCTGAAAGCTACGGGAGAAAGATGTGTCGCCCACTTGTGCAGGGATCAGCAAGTTCACGGACTATACACAAGCGATGACGATCTGTTAACTTGTACGCTGGGACGCAGGGAATAGCCAACTGGCTGCATCCAATCATATTTTTACATTTTTTTCCAAGAATCATATTTTTACATATACCAACAACAAAAATAACAAGGTGCCAGCATGACCATGAGCATGGCGGTAACTATACCAAATGCTAATACTATTCCAAATCCATAACTATTGTGTCTGGATTTCAGTTAAAAATTCATAAACTACCAAACCATTGGTATCGATCAGGCAAAATTCCTTAGGTAAGTACACATAAATTTTGTTGTTGTCGTGGTCTCTGAAAACTAACAACATGTCTATGAAGGATGAGATAAAAGATGGAAAAGTATCATAAAAACACATCAAGAATATTAGCAATGTATCAAATTGAATAATTTTTGTCAACTGAACCATGATATCCCTCGAGCTCCTTTCAGTTAAATACAGTGTTTATTTTAAAAAGAAAACCAACAAATTAAAAGAAAAATGTTATGATTGAGTTGACTCATCTTACTCCTGTTAACCTATTTTATACTTCAAAAGTTAAAAACTACTAGTTTCTTGTAGTCCATTAACATTAATTTGTGGATAGAGTCACCTACGCCGTCGGCGCATGGTATTAGCAACTTACTATAAGTCGAAGACAATCGGCTTTCCATGGCGGTGGTCTGATTCCAATCGCTTCCTCTGGTGGTAGTCTGTTGTTTCCTGCGCCTCCAATTGGCCAGCGTCAATAGAGGAATCAATCAATTCCTATGAAAAATTCCTTTGGAAATGCTTTGATTTAAAATGGGTACCAAAGTGACACTGGTGGGCTGCGTAAAGGTTTGGCAAATTGTACGACATCTTTTCGGCCCATATATTCGTACGTTCTGCACGGGGTCTTTGCAAATTGCAAGTTGCAGTGTTGCGAGGCAAGACAGCCAGCCGAAGATAGCCTGGCAGAGTGGAGAGTGGCCGGGGCTCCTTTGCAGTGAGCAGGGGCCCTATGCCGCTGGCCGCTGGCCGCTGGCCGGTGCGTCAGCCGTCAGAAAAGCACAGGGCACGACAGGATCCAGCAATGAATGGCAGCATCATGATTCATGGGCATCGGGTATGGCCTACAACGTCCCGTACTCGTAAAAAGAAGACCAGTACAGTTCGGATTTTCCGGCATCGCTGATAGCTGATGCTCACAGATTAAAAACTGACACAAGTAGCAGTACTCATCATCCCCTAGTTAACAAGCTCCCTTGCACGCTCTCAAGTCTCAACGACATTAGCTATATCTAAACACGCTACGCTATTGTTCAAATCAAGATTTACGTTACACACACAGCAGGTTGGGCCAGATATGTTTTTTCCTGCAAATCTGATGGGCGAATGGTGGCGCCGCCTGGTGCTGCCGCGCTGGTGGTCTATTTCTGCGGCATCGCCGCCGCCGGCTTCTTCCTCCCCGGGATGCATCTTCCCTGATCCCTCCGTCGCCTTCCATCTGCTCATCCATCGTCTCCTCGCCGGGCCTACAACTCCTGAATGAAAAATTCGAAACAAAACTGATGAATCATCCTGAATGAAAAATTCGAAACAAAACTGATGAATCATCCATGCAATCGTTCCGTGAACCTCTACCAGCACGCTGAGTAGCTAGAGCGGCCAGCAGACGCCAAATAGTTAAACACGTGCCGACGTGCGTAAGCAGTACAGTAAGCACGAAGAGCCAGGCTCTTGGTACGTCTCCTACTGGTACTACTACAGTTCTAGTAACTCTACCATGTCAGCCTGTAGGTGTGCAGTGACTGTGCTGTGCGCTATGCAATGCAACTCTACACACTACTCCGTGGCCGCCCCGTGCACAAAGTACGGTCACAGCAACTCTACACTGGCACAGTGCACAAAGTACGGTCAGGGATGCTCAGCTACAGCCTCACCACACCACCCCAAGGAACAAGACACATGGTCCGTGGCCTGGCCCCCGTGCCAATTAATCAGGCATGCAAAAGTCCAACGAATCCCGTGGAACAGTGACTACTCCTTCGGTACTCCGGCGATACGCTACTCCTGCCGTCGTACCATTCCACTCTTTCTATGGCTGATAACCACATTCCATGTGATCAGCGGCGGACATGGAGACACGACACGCTGCTCATTTGTTGACCGGCCTCTAGTATGTCCTGAGTCCTGTTCACGGCTAAACTCCAAGCTTCCCATTCAGTATCAACATGCCATGCATGCTATTACTAGTAATACAAAACCTAGGACTACTAGGACGAGGACGAGATCGAGCGGTCTTTCGCGAAGACATGACCACACGAACTGCCAAAACCGCCAATTACCCAGCGTGTAATCCTGTCACAAAGCTAGGACGTGCTACCAGAGCAAAAAATCCAAGGGAAAGTGAGGTTACCTCTCCTCGTTGTACGAGTTGGAGCGCTTGAGCGAGGACGCCGGCAGCGGGGTGCCCCTACCACCAGCGCCCTCCACGATGCTGCCACTGAAGTACTCCTTGTTCTCCACCGCGAGGTGGCCAAACCGGCGTCCCAGGTCGGCACCTGCCCCCACCGCCGCCGCCTCATCCTCTTCGTCCTCGTCCTCCTCGTCCGCTCCGCCGCGGGCCGAGAGGCGGCTGACCAGGCCGCAGCTCCGCCTCGGCTCAGCGCGGCACTTCCCCGAGCCACCTCCACCTCCTGCCGCCCCGACCGGCGCCGTCGACCCGCACGCGATGAGGTGCAGCAGCATGGACGCGGGACGGCTCGCCTCGACGGGCTCCTGCAGTTCCGACGAGGCCCGGCGCCCCGGCTGCTGCTGCTGCTGCGGCGCCGGCGCTGGCGGCTTGTCCGAGGACGTCGAGGATGGCGGCGAGGTCTCCTCGACGGGGAGCTCCACGGGGCGGGCACGGTTGGTGGTGCGCGCCGACACCGCGGGCTTGACGACGAGCCGGCCAGATGATGCTGTTCGGCGGTGGTGGTACGAGTACCCCAGCTCGTCGTCGTCCCGATCCTCGACGGCGTCGTCTCTGTAGCTGTCCGTGGCGTACTGCTTGTGGCTCATGTGCGGCAGCGCCAGCGCCGGCTTCGTCGGCGACCTATCGGTCACGCGGAGGTGCTGGAACCGATCTGCATGCAACAAGCCAACAAGCAAGCAACACCAGGTGAAGTGTCAGGAAGAGAGAGGAAAAAAAAAAAAAAAAGCAAGCAAGAAATGAATGATCTGGCGAGACACAGGTGGCTAATTAATTTCAGATGATGGGCGCTTCCACATCACAAAGTCTTCGCGAATTACGAGGTGGTACAGAATGACAGACGTGCACCGTGTGAAAAGGGCAAAAAGGCTGCGCTCGCATTTACCCAGCTGGCCACCTACGACCTGCCATGGTCGTTCAAGTCCACCCCGGTCGACGGTGAGAACAAAGGAAAACCAGAGGGGGGAAAATGGAGCAGTACAGCTTGCTTACGGGACAACAAGATAAACCAACCTACTGTGCCCCTAATGATTCAAAAATCAGCGTGTGAATTTGCATTGTTCATTCATACTATGCTTCTGCTTTCATGTGCATGCAACTTTGGAAGAGATGGACATTTTGAGCAAGGTCAACGCAACTAACTCGGGCGAGATCGATGATGGAAGTAAGGAGACGAGGATGATCGATGGGTCTACCTGAGGAGCAGCCAGGGAAGATCTCGGAGCCCTTGAGCACGTACTCGACGCCGTCGGACGGGTAGATCACGTCGTTCTCCGACAGGTCGTTCCACACGTACCCGTTCTTGTAGTTCCTTCAACAATCAAATGTCGCCGGCAGTTTTCGTGTAAGCTCACTCATTTTTTTCTGCTATCAGAGTACGCACCCTTGCTCGTGTACTACTGTATAAAGAATGGAAGTACTAGAGCTAGCAATACTCACCTCTTGCAGGACCATGAGAAGAGAGCCGGCATGCCCTTGCCCCTCAGCAGTGTGAGCCTGTCCATGACATCTTCACAGCCGGGAGAACGTAGTAACAAGAAGTTTGCAGCAGCATCAGCACTCAGCAGCTTCATAAAGAGAAGAACGAAAGAGCATGAAGCTACTATCCACAGGAAGGAGTGCTTACCTTTGAGGCGGAGTGGCTGGTGCGGGTGCTGCGCGAGCTCCATGAAGTGCGGGGTGCTCCAGCTGGCCGTTCCGGCAGAGATAGTAGATGATCTGCACCTTCCTCATGGGCCTCGCCGGCGCCGGCCTCGCCGACAACGCGTACGTCGACGGCGGCGGCGGCCTGCCACGCTCGGGGCTCGCCTCCATCCTGCCCACCGGCAGCCTCCTCCCTCCCGCTCCACCCGCCTCCATTCCCTCCTCTCCTGCTCTTTGGCTCTTGCAGGGAGGGGAGCAGGAAATGACGAGTCGACGACCTTGGTGACGCAGACGAGCCTACGACGAGGCCGATTTGGAAAAAGGAGAGCAGAGGAGACGACGAGTGTGGAGTGGGAATGGATGGAACGTCAGCCGAGCCGAGTACAACCAGGCGGGCGAGCACTTTTTATACGTCGCGTCGCGCGCTTTGCGGGTTTCGAAGGAAGCCGTCAGTCACTCACCCAAACAGCCACTTTTGCCCGGCCGTCGTCGTGGTCCGTCCGGTTAGATTTCGCTTTTAACTGCGCCGCGCCGCGCCGGCCACTCGATTACCACCGCACGGTGGAAGCAGAGCAAGGAAAGAGAAGGGCGGGCGGGCGGGCAAGGGCATGCAGACGGCGTCATCGTGTACTGCGGCGCATTGATGGCGCCTGCTCCGCACGGTGCAGTGCAGCGCTGCCGTGGGCAGCGCCGGTGTGGCCGGGGCCCGGCAGGGACGTGATGTGGACTTCTGCTGCGGGGCGGGGCGGGGCGGGCGGGGACGAGGAGACTGGAGAGGGAAGGGACCCGCGCGCATGGGCATACGGCTGGCCGGCCCCGTCCTGCCCACGCCTTTCCTGGGTTCGTCGCGCGCACTTCGGCCGGCTGCCGGGCCAAGCGTCTCCCGCCTCAGTCCTCGGCACACACACCACACACACCCGGCTTTTGGTCTGGTTTGAGGTTGCGATTGCGATTGATGTCCAGGATGGGGACGCGACGATTAGCAAGCGTCTTGTAAGATCAACCAGTGCATTGCAGTGAGGGACTGCATGCAGATGCAGCTTTTTGGGGACACGCAGGTCAAGCCTGCTTTGATCTGATCCTGATGGGATGGGAAATGGGCAAAATCCAAATCCTAAAGGACGGGCCCTTGCAATTCAGTTACGGCCCACTTCTGGCTGCTCTTCCTCTAGGCCAATGGAAACAGCTCTGGTATAATATTTTTTGCCCTTTCTATAATATTTCTTCAAGTTCAAATCTTGTCTAAATGGGGAAACCAGATCTTTGACCTTTCGGGCCTGTTTGGAACGCAGGAATGTAAAAAACAGAGGAAAAAAAAAAACGCAGGAATAAGGTAGAGTAAAAAGTGAAAAACTACTGTGATTCCAAAACACGTGAATAAATACTTTGAGGTGTTTGGATTGTAGGAATAGGCTTGATGGCTATGTGTCTCCCTAAGCACCAATTATATCGACTCACGCATCTTCCAACACATATTTACAAGTTATAAAAACTCATTAGTGTTTTTTTTACAATTCTACGGATTACTTTTTTTTACCATATACGTAGAAGTTACGTGATCGATTCAAGTATTGAGGACGGCTTCATTGGGCTAGCGTTGAGTCACAGTCGCAAGCTTCTCTTCTCTCTTCCCGTGTCTACGTACTTTATTGCATTTTTTTTTTTTTTTTATCTCTTCCTCACCGGGTTTAACAATCTCAAAGATCAAAGTGAGCTTGCAAGCCGCAAAGTGTCACCGTAAGCACTCATCAACGGCAGCCTATTGTAAAGAAAAAGAAAACATGGGATTGAGTGGATTCTTTTTTTCCTGTGAAATCGGCATCTAGCTACAGGAATCCAAAGGAAAGGAAATCTCAATTCCTCCATTCCAAACGCCTCGTAGGTTTTTTTTTCCTCCATTTGTTGGTTCCTACGATTTTCCTTTGAAAATCCTACAATCCAAACACAGCCCTCAAACTCTTGAAACCCGACAAAACCGCAAGGGAGATAAATCGTAGTACAGTGAATAGTTCGTAAAGATTATACACCTCCATCCCACAAATAAAAGTCTATTTTTAACTTTTACGATGTTTTTTTGACTATTTGGCTTATTTAAAAATTTTACGCATATGATAAAAATAAATAAATCATTATGAAAGTATCTCTAACAATAAAATAAGTCATAACAAAAAAATTAAATAAGACAAACAGTCAAATAAGGATTGTAGAAGTCAAAAATGGACTTTTATTTGTGAGACGGAGGGAGTAGACTTTTATCAAAAAAAAGCTCTACAAATACTTTTTTTCTTTCTCGAAAAAAACATCAAAAACGCTTTTTACTCGATTGGAACAAGTGACTACTCCCTCCGTCCCACCGAAGTTTGTCACCCCCGATTCCGTGCCATCTTATTCGATGTTTCGCCTTATTCAATTTTTTTTGCACAAATATAATTTATTTTGTTACGACTTATTTTATCAATGAAGATATTTGAATATTGATTAATTTATTTTATGATTTACAAAAATATTTTGAATAAGATGGATGGTCAAACATGAAATTCAAAAGTCAAAAACGAATTTAACTCCATGGGACGGAGGGAGTACTCGAGTACATGGTTCATTCAAGTGATAGATGACCATAGACCACCCCATATTGGGGAAGCTATATGTTGTGGAGAGTGGGTGTAAATTCACCACCCAAAAAAAATGCAAAAACAGTTGACCTGGTTAAATTTCAACCTAGAACACATGTCAATATAATGCACCCACAAGACAAATGCACCACCCTCGGATTTGCTCCACCGCCATACTTAACCTACTCCTCTGTTCCAAATTAAGTGTTGTTTTGGATTTTCATGCCACTAGTTTGACTCATTTTGTAAAAAAAAATATGTGGCATCATTTGTACTTCTAAATAAATTTATTAAAACATTTAGATTCAAAGATTTTTCCAATGATATATGCACATAAATATCAATATTTTTTAATATATATTTAGGCAAAATTATTTTTAGGAAACAAAAGCAATAGTTATTGTGGGACGGAGAAATACTTAGGGCTTGTTTGGATCGAAGGCTGAGAAACTTGCCTGACGCAGGCATCGTTCCTAGGCGTCAGTTTTGAAGGCCTAGGGTCAGATGTGCTTCCTGGCCATGTTACCTGGCACCAATATACCATCCAAACAAGCGCTTAGTATATACAGCACTACGCACACTTGTGTGCACGCATAAAGACGAACACATTCTCTTTGGAAATGTGTTTCATTTTTTTTTCCTAGCTGAAACAACTCTTTTAACATTAAATCAGTTTTTATTATATTTAATTGCATATTTCCATAGAAATATGTTGATATATTTTTAAAACAACAAACATATAAAGGATATTGAACCTATAAACTATTAACATAGTCCAATTTATCTTCCTGATGGTGGATATGGTGCCATATTAACGCGTCTAGCTTGGCATCATGTCAGATAAAAACCATTATTAAAACCACTCAATAGCAATTCGGTCTCGTTATTGAGCAAGTAGAATCAAGTTCCAAGCAAAGGTGATAAGAGCTGAAACTGGAAATCGAATGGGTTTAAGGAGATAGATAGATGTCCCCACTGATCATTATTTATTTATTTATAAATTGTAACGGTGGAGGGTGGTGATCACGAATCAACGACGAATCTCACTTAGAACCAACAGATTCAGATACAATCCGGACGGCGCTTCGCCGCCGGCCTCGAGTGTGACGTAACCCCCTAATTATTGGGCCACCACGCACTGTCTTTGTCCCAAAGACCTCGACATTTGTGCAGATGCACCCAATAACTTAAGAAGCCTGGCCGGGTGTCATCGAAACCCCCGATTACACCACTCTCATACCAGGATCAACAAAGGAGTAGCTACAACATTACAACATTTGTTATAAAAATACGCATCGAAGTGCGGAAGAATAATAACATTAATTTTATAAAATTGTGAGTAAGTTACATTTAAAAGAACTTAACTTAATTAATTTGCGGAAGCCGAGTAGACTAGAAGACAACCAAATCATGTCGAGCCCACCGACATAACCTTGGTTAACAAAGACGAGTCAACACCGCAACAAGGGTTAACAAACCCCGAAAGTACACAATGTACTCCGCAAGACTTACCCGACAAAAAGAAAAGACTCCAAGGATATGCTGGCTTAAGGGAAGTAGAGCTAGAAAAGGGAAGTTTGCCGAAAAGCTTACTACAAGTGGATCCTTACTTTCAATATCTTTAGCATAAATTTTATTGGAGCATAATAAAGCTAGATTTGCACCTGTTCTATCTCAAACACTTTTAAGCAACACATCTCAACTTATCTCTCGCATCTCTTTCCCCTTTCATAACCATGAGTAACCTTGTTTCTTCAATTACTACGATGAATGGGCGTAAGAACGGGTCTCCATAACCGAGAAGCAACGGCGATTCATGAACCGATTATACCCAGCTGGGGATCCCTAACCACACGACATATGTAGTACCCAAACTTGCATATATCAACCTTTTCTCGATTTGTCCAAAACGGGAACGAGGCCTGCGCCACCCGAGAATACCGCATACACCTCCAATCCGGGACTTTAACCCACGAGGGTAACATGTACTCCCGCCATCTCTCCACTCCCGGTCGCGTGGTTGCCATTCCCGATTTGGCTCCACCGAGATCCGGCTTACCGGAGTATGTGGCTAGTTAGGGTCGATCGATGCGGTGTGATCGCCGGTCCGACGTGCCTTGCCGAAAGGCCCTTGGCGTTTTGCGCTCAAAAGTCCCGAACTTAACAAGCCAAACAACGGACGGTCCTTAAACGACCAACACGGGACAAGCACGCCTAGGTATCCCGCCGGCTTTCAACCCTACGTCCCCGTCCGATCTCAAATTCATCACTACCATTTTTATTCTCATGAACCACCATCGTGGTGTTCTCTTTTTCCAAAGCCGGAAGGAACAAAGATAAAACCTATGTCTCGCGAATGATAAAACCATCACTTTCGACTTCTACCGAAATCTAGGCATTACTAAGCATAAGAGATCGACCTACACATACTAGTGGGTTATAAATGGAATAATTGTAGATCAAGGTAATCATGCAAAGAACTTGGTATCAACCAACTCCTACTAACTTAATGCACATTACACTAGACTTAAGGTGAATAAAACATTTATAAACGAGAAGGGTTTATGCTCCCGGCTTGCCTGTATTGCGAGGAAAGTTAGATTCCGAAGTTGGATTGCCAACGCCAAACCGAACACCGAAACACCTCGGTTAAATGAATCTTCTTGAGGTTCGACCATCATGAACCATCTCACTCTCGTATACACTACACGTAGATGATGATGCATGCTTTAGCATGATGAAGTATAAATATGATGCTTGATGGATGCATGAAATGATAAACACCGGAGTACAACTTTCCTTCACGATAAAGTTGCAACCCAACAAAACCAACTTGTTGAACTATTCTACAAGATATCATCACCATTGCCTAAGGAGTTCTCAAGGACCACTTGATTGTGATTTGATCCAAGATTCACAAAACAATCCAAAAGCACACATCAACCTAGGTCATTAACCACTAAACACTTACTTTTCTAATAAATAAAATAAAGCATAATATAGAAAATAATTTAAACATTTCAAAATGACCCCAAACTTTTTATACAAGTAGATCACATCATAAAACAGTACCAAATAAATTTTCATGAATTTTGGTAATATATTTTATTTTCTAAAAATCATGAAAGATGCATTTTTCAATTAAAATCTGTATTTTTAAATCATGCAAAAACTATTCAAAATCAAAGTTTCAAATTTTTCATGGGTAGATATACTCATGGGAAGGCTACACAAAAATTTTTAGAATTTTTGAACAAGTATATGAATTTATACGAAAATAACAAAAACAGATACTATTCATAGCTAAGGAAAATAAATAAAGCACATTTAAAACAAAACCCGCCTTCGGGCTCAAATCAGCCCAACCCCACACGCGCCCGACATTGTGCGGCGCCTCGCTGCTGCTACATGGCGGACCGGCCCGACGGCGAAGTCCTGGCCCCGGCCATGGGCGACATCGCGGGCGTTGGCCGGCCTTAGCTTCACGGCGGTGAGGGTCTCCGGCGACGCGGTATTCACCTATCTCGCTCCCCCGATGTCCGCACCTCCCGGCACTCCAAACCCCAGCCTAGGGCCCTGAGGCACCCTTTTGCCGGCGACCATGGCGGTACGGGCGGCAGCGGCGGACGGTGGCGCGGCTCACCGAGCCAAACCCGACGGCGGCGTCGTGACCAAACCAACCCGGCACCCACGGGCGACCCTTTCCCCCTAACTTAATCGAGCCTAAACGAGATTCTGCGGTGGCAACTACACGCAGCGGCGGCGCGGTCGGCGGAGCTTCGTCGGCATCGGCGTTCAGGCGATCACGATGCGAGAAAAAGAAAAGCGATCGACGGTCATGGGCAGCGGCTCACCACGAGCGATGCTCACGTCGGTTGAGGCTAGGGCGGGGTGGAGATGGTTGGACGGCGGCGACGGCCCGGCGGCGGCGGTGCTCGGTGGCAAGCTCGGTGTTCCGGCGCGAATCCTGCAGGGCAAAGACAAAGCGGTCGAGCCGACCATGACCACATCGTCGAGGCGATCCCAAAGCACTAGCTGGTTTTCCTCGAGTCTCACCAAACAACGGACGACGGCGAGGTGATGCGCGGGCGGGCGCTCTAACCGCCACGAAGAAGACGGGCGGCGCGGGTGCGTCAGCGCTACGAGACAAGGCACGAGTTGGCTCAAAAAGAAGCGCAAAGAAGGCGGCTCGTGGCTAGATGGAACGATGAGAGGTGGAGTGGTGGCGGTGCAGTTCACGGGCGGACGAATCGACGGTGACGCAAAGACGGAAAGAAGAAGAAGAAACCGACGCCCTCGCCGCCTTAAACGAAAGGAAGAGGTCGAGGACGTGGATGGCGACTTCGCGAACTTGGCCAGGTAGCTGGTGACGCGGAATCGGCCGAATCGTCGAGATGACCACGGCGGACGCCGCGACATGGCGGCATGGAGGTGAGCGGGGATCTATCGTTAACCCGAAGCACTCAAAACCTAACTTTCTGAAATTTGTCAAATTCTCCCAAAATTTGAACTGATCTTCAAAAACTCCAAAAGTGACTTAGCCTAATTTTTCAAGATCTACAATTTTCACAATTGGAAGATTTTCAAATTCAGCCTCTAAATATGACTTTTTGAAATGCAGTTCAAAAATTTTGAAATTTGAATTCAAAATTACTTTTAAAATCATGTAACAACTTGAAAAACTTTGTACATGACTTTTGTTCATCTCAACAAGATCTACAAACTAGCTTTTGGAAGTTTTTGCAAATTTTGCCTAGATTTTGAAATATGGTTTTTAAATCAAAAGGGGACAAAACCCTAATTTTGGTATTTTCAAAATTACTCTAAATTTTTGAACTAAACTTTGAAAACTCAAAATACCAACTTTGTGCAACTTTGAAAACTCTACAAATTTGCTTAAATAACCATACCCAAATTCTTTATAAATTTTGAATAAAAGAAAAGGGGGTAAAAGAAAGAATAGAAATTAGGTTTTCGGAGTTCAATTCAAACTTGAATTTGATTCAAATTTCAGATTCCCAACTTATACTATCCAACCATCATCAAAAAAAAATCACACTTAGGATCAAAACATAAAATAAACTTAATTTTATCCAAACCATGACTTAAGCGGTAAGTAACACAGGGTGTTACATCGAAAGCGAGCTCGCCGAAGTTCGAGGTTCTAAAACCAAGACAAGGCGATCACGTCTCTAACAACGCGCCTACTTAAGCTAGCTGGCCGTTACGGTGGTGGATGTCTCATCGAAGCAGGCCTTTGGGCTTCATTTGTGCCACTCACGGGCCTTGGTACTTGGCGTTGGGCATCGGCTTCCTCTTCTCTTTGGGCTTCGACCCGGCGGCGTGATGCGGGTAGGATCGTGACATTCCTCCCCCATCACCAACGGCTTGACCCCAAGCCGTGAAATTAGGAAAGCGGAGCAAGCATCTGGTCTTCGTCTTCCCAGGTCGCCATAGAAGCATCAAGACCTTCCCACTTGATCAACACTCATGGTAGATACGGTTATGGCGAGAGACGGCTTTACGATCCGTAACCATCTCTCGTACCGTGACCGAAGAATATCCAAGGCGGTGGAGTGAATGGCAATCGAGCCGCACCTTTGACCGCTTCCAGAGATACATGGAACACATTGTGGATGCGAGAAGATGCGAGGAGCTTCAATCGATAAGCAACTTGATACCAATGCGAGCTTCTATCTCAAATGGTCCAAAGTAGCGGTAGGAGAGTTTGGGACCGACTCTAGATGTCACCGACTTGAACATAAGGTTGTAGCTTGAGCCAAACCCGATCACCTACTTGGAATTGCCTGTGCGAACAATGTTTATCACCGATGTTTCATTCGAGTCCGAGCTCGATGGAGTTGTTCTTGAATAATGGAATTCATGTGTTGCCCGGTCTGTAGCCATTCATTGAGGTCAGGTATTGCACGCAGTCGCATCGGGATCAATGCCAAAATGACGGGGTGATGAGCATAGAGGATTTCAAATGGAGTGAGCTGAGTAGCACTATGTTTTACGGTATTGTACCAAAATTCTACGCAAGATGTAGCCACCGAGGCCATTGCTGAGGGCGTTGCCGATAAAACATCCGAGAAATGTCTCAATACATTGGTTGACTCTTTCGGTTTGGCCATCACTTTGAGGGTGATAAGCAGAGCTCATACACAAGCGAGTTCGACATTTTGAACAGCTCTTTCCATAGTCTGGCGGGTAAAAACTTTGTCTCTATCGAAATGAGCACGGTACCGCATACCATGTAACTTATACACATGTTCCATGTATTGTTGAGCCACGAGTTAAAAGCGAGAGAAGGGTGCTTCAACTTGAGGAAGTGAGAATACTTAGAGAATTTGTCAACAATGACTAAGATGCAATTAAACCCATTAGAGATAGGTAAACCCTCAATGAAGTCCATTGTTACCGTAATCCAAGCTCTGTTAGGAACATCCAAAGGGTCAGAATGACCGGGATAAAGGGACCCCTCGGTTTTAGCTTGTTGACGACGGCGATGCCTATCCACAAATTCCTTGATGTCTTGTTTCATATGTGGCCAATAAAAGAGCTTACTGATTCTATGATATGTAACTAGGGAACCAGAATGACCACCAATAGGAGAGTCATGTAACCGTGCGATTACCTTGAGTTGTAAGTCTTTTGAATGTCCCAACCAAATTGCTTGTTTGTATCTAATGATTCCCGCGGTCGGTGAGAAATGGCCTTCTAGATTTTGCCTGACCAGAGCACTCGCCAGCCTTCGCGGCTGTCTCATTATCATCATAACTTTGCTGTAAAGTTTGCAGCCAGATAGGTTGGGCTAAAGATATAGCATTAAGGCAAGAAGATGGATTTGGAGCTCTTGACGGTGAATCTGCAGCACAATTAGTGGAACCCTTCTTATAAGTAATCTTGTATTGATAGCTCATCAATTTGGTCAACACTTTACGCTGCCCAGTATGTATGGAGCTTTTGATCAGTAAGATATGTAAGGCTTCTCTGGTCAATGTGAATAGTAAACTCAGCAGGTAAGAGATATGATTTCCACTGATCCAGAGCTAATAAAATTGCTAGACTTTCCTTTTCATAAGTAGACAATCCACGATGTTTGGGACCCAAGGCTTTACTCACATAAGCAATGGGATGACCATCTTCTTTGCAAGACAGCCCCAATTCTCGCGGTCGAGGCATCCGTCTCCACAATGAAAGGTTTGTTAAAATTGGGAACAGCTAGAACTGGAGCAGAAATCAAGTCTTGTTTCAACAACTGAAAGGCTTCTTCACAAGGAGCTGTCCATAAGAACATGGTGCCTTTTTTCAACAAGTCAGTAAGAGGTTTTGCAATCATGCCAAAATTCCCTCGACAAATCTTCTATAGTATCCAGCCAATCCCAAGAAACATCTGACCTCCTTGACAGAGGTTGGAGATTGCCAAACAGCTACATCCTTGATCTTGGCAAGATTAGTGGAAACTCCATTGGGAGACAGCACATGGCCCAAATAATGCAACTCTTGTTTGGCCAGAGAACATTTGGAGAGCCTGACCTTGAACTGATGTTCCTGCAATAGCTGAAATACTTGTCTGACATGCTGCAGATGTTCTTTATAAGTGCTACTGTAAATGAGAATGTCATCCATGAACACTACAACACACTTTCTCAGTAAAGGTGCAAGAATATGATTCATGATAGATTGAAATGTGGCAGGAGTGTAAGGTCCTAGATGGCTAGAAGGGGGGGGGGGGGGTGAATAGCCTATAAAAATTTTCTACAAGCTCAACTAAACAAACCGATTAGTATAAAAACACGGCAGTAAAGCGGTTTTGCACTAGCTCTAATGGTCAAGCAAGCCTTCTAGTGACAAGACTAAATAATTCTATGATCTCTAGTCCACTCAAGGTCTATGTCACTACTCTAACTAATGAACAAACCTAATATGGTCCTTATGCTAGCAAGAACAACTACACAAGGCAAAGCTAGCTCTCTACACAAAGTAACTAGGAAAGTAAAGCAAGAGTGAGAAGCTCGTTATACCGCCTTGTAGAGGATGTCAACCAATCACCGGGATGAAGATGAACAATCAATCACTCGATGGTGATGATCCACACACGAAGACAATGAACAAGTTGATTTGTTCACCCCGGTTCGCTTGTACACCGACAACTACTCTCCGGTTGTGCCGACCAACACAAGGATGGTGTTTGAGCTAGGCGGTGCCCTTGCTAGCCTCAACACACCACTCAACAAGTGTGGTACCCAAAGCACGAGCAATGTATTCCTTGCACTTTGTCTTCCCGACGAGGAGTGCGTAATCCTCTCACAAATCAACCGGAGGTGGCCAAGAAATAATCACCTCTTCTTGCCAACGCCTCCACCACTTCACCAAGCCGGCTAGGAGCGGTGCCTCCAAGAGTAACGGGAAATCCACCATCACAACACGATCCCCAAGTGCCTCTAGATGCAAGATCTCGATGCAATGCACTTGGATCACTCTTCTCTCAAGAATGAAGCTCAAATCAAGAATGAGAGAGGAGGGAGGCTTGCTTGCTTGCTCAAAGATGTTAGGAATGATTCAAAATGACCAAGAGAGAGAGTAAGTGGCAGCCAAGGTGGTATATATAGGCCACACCACGAAATGTGGTGGAAAGGGTGGAAAACACACTTTCTGCGGCCCGACGCCGACAAGATCGACCGGACTCACCGGTGAGTCCTGGCCGGTGGATCCGGTCACAACCGATAAGCGAAACCACCGGCTTGGACCGCCCTTTGAGCGTCCGGTCGCGCGTCCGTTCGGTGCTTCGGCCAAGACCAGGAAGCATCCGGTCCGCGTCCGTCCGCCCTCGGCCGAAAAGCTCCAAAACATGCTCGCCGACGCGGACCCACCGGAGCGCCCGGTCAAATTGCGGCGTCGGTCGCGCTTCCGGCCGGTGCGCCCCGGTCACGCCGAGTCGCGAAAAGCCGCCGTTTTCGCCGTCGTTCCTTCGCCTTTGCTCCAAACCGACTTCCGTCACTTGTTTCTTGTTGCCGACACGCCGAAGAACACCTCGACACCATGTGTTAGCATTTTCGAAACCATTTCCACCAAGGACGGAGTTAGCACTTTAGGTTAGAATGCATGCATATGAGACTTGAACCTAAAGGCACGTGAGGATCGATATGTACGAAAGTTTTCTCCTCTTTATAGTACGGCTTATCGATCCTATAACCACCCACACCCTCTATGGTGTCTTGGGTGTGAAATGAAAATCCCTATGGTTATACCTTTGCCTTGGGACCTTTGATCTCCAACCTCCACCGAAGTTGCATGCTTGATCAACTTTTGGATCACCTCGATCCATCCTCCATGATCACAAAGCACCAACTCCCAAGACGACCAATCTCCAAACTAATCAAACACTTAGCATCGAGAGATTAGTCCTTAGGTGTCACTAATTAGCCAAAACCAAACTAGAGATCTTCAAGGAGCTCCGTAGTAAGACCATATGGCATAACTAGATACTCATAATGCCTTTGTGTGAGTCCGAAAAGCTGTTTTGTATTGGTCTTCAGGTGTCATCATAACTGATGAAAACCGCACACGAGATCCAAGGTAGTGAACCAACATGCTCCATGTAATTCCTCAAATAGCTCTTCTACAATTGGCATTGGAAACTTGTTCTTGACTGTATAAGCATTCAATCTTCTATAGTCTACACAGAGTCTCCATTCTCAGACTTCTTTTGACCAAGAAGGCAGAGAGGCAAAAGGATGTTAGTTTCCTCGGATCATATTTGAGTTGAGCAAATGAGCTATCTGTTTTCTATTTCATCCTTCCGGCGGTGTGTATCTGTATGGTTTCAGTCGAAATGGTTGAGTACCAGGGAGCAATGGAATAGAATGAGTCACAGAACTAGGGGATGGTTCTCCAGAAGGTTCTTCAAATATGACAGGAAACTCTTGTATAAGTTCTTGAATGTCGAGGTAAGCGCTTCGGAGCAACCTCTCGGAACAGAATCAACAAAGATATAGTGCCACGGTATGCCATATGGCATCTTTCTTAGCTAAAGACATCAACTGATTGCAAGAAATCTCATGTACTGGCAACACAACATCAGGAATGCACTGAAGCTTAACCACTTGATCTTGCATATCAAAACTCAGCCATTTCTCTTTCCACTGCATTTGCATTGGGCTAAATGCTTCTAGCCATTCCATTCCTAGTATAGCATCATAGCATTGGAGTGGAAGCACCTTAAATGTATTAGTGAAAATGACTCCCTCGAGATGTCCGGGGAACAATTGCCGACTTCATGAGTGCATTGTAACAAAGTACCATCAGCAACTTTAAGCGCCATAGGATTTGATATTGGTGTCCAAGGTTTCATGTATTGGGCCATATGTTCACTTATGAAATTGTGAGAGCTACCAGAGTCCACCAAGATAATAGCAGGCTTGTGTTTGATAAATGCATGAAGTTTGAGAGTATGAGGTGCTTGAATACCTTTGGCTGCTTGATCTGATAAGGCCATGAGTTCATCGTAATCGAATCGAATGATCTTGTACCATTTCAGAAAACATTCACCCAAAGTGTTCCACACTTCTTCAATCATGTTCAATGGTACAAGATGGTCGGGCATTGATGTTGAGGTTGCCATTTACCACCACACTTGAAACATAAGCCCTTGGATCTTTCAGACTTCAACAATGCGACCCAATTTCTCATCGGGTTTACTCTTGGGAACGTGATTGTCTTCTTGGAAATTCTTGTTGTTGGATTCTTGAACTTGGTTTCGTTGATACCCATATGTTGGCCTCTGGTAAGACTTGTTCTCTTGGACTTGATTATGCTTGTAAGATGAATAATTGAACTCCTTCTTCTTGGGCTCTTGGGTTTTGAACCCATTCATGATCTCCTCCTGTATAAGAGCAAGGGAGCTTGCAAAGATCGAGGTCTTTTGGCCTATGTAAAATGACAAAGAGCTCGTATAGCAGGTATAAGACCATCAATAAACTTCCCAAAGTGAGAATAGCGAGGGTTAACTAGGGGATCATGAGCTAGCATTTGGTGCATAAGATCATCAAACGGGCTATGTATTCAAAGCAACAAAGTGCTAGTTTGCTCAACATGGAAGAATTGACGAATGAATAGGTTGAAATGGTCTCTATCAAACCTATCCACCACTAAATGACACAATTCCTCCCTGTACACTTTGTCTAACATTAATCTCTACAGTTTGCATCCAAAATTGAGCAGGTCCAAAGTGAAGTTCACGGTGGCTAACTTGACCCAATTTTCAACAGGGACCGGGTACGGATCAAAATAGGTATCACCTTTGCCTAATCCGTAGTTTGGGATTTGTACCACTAAATTTTGGGAAATCTACTTGTGGCATTGCAGGACCAAAGTGGTTGTGGGAGCAGCATGGATGGGTATGAGCAAACTCAAATCCATAGGTAGATAGTTTGGGATCTGATCGTATACCTTTGGGGATTGGTGGCTCCTGGGTGTAGACACACCCAGAGCCACCCCTGAACGACGCGGTGGCCTATCGCCCAGTGCCGCCGATGAGGACGCGCCCGGATGGGCAAACGCCCGGACACCTTCGCCGAGCCGTCACCGGTGTGGTGCTCCCCGCCGGACTTGAGGGGACCGGAAGACGGAGCCGTGGACTTTCGAGCTTGGTGCGCAGATCCGCGACTGACGCATGGATATTCTCCATCTCCGTGTCAATCTCCGGACACCAGCGCTCGAAGTCGTCCTTGGCCGTACGCAGGTCGTTCACCGTGGTGAAGATGTCGTCGATGCGAGCCACTGACCTCGGAGTGGCGCTCAGAGGACTTGGTCGCCTCCGTGTCCATCTTCGACAGCAGAAACACGAGTTGCTCGTCAATCTTCATCGCGACTTGGACTCTCGCGCGGTGGGGATGCGCCCCAGCGAATTGGGGAAGGAGACGTGGATCTACTCGAACTTGGACTCCTAATCGCCGACGGTGGATGGATTTATAGCAAATCGAACTCGATCGGCAAGCAATCAGGTCCAATCCGCTTATTACTAGAGCCTTTTGTCGATCGATGACAGAAGGAACCGAGGATTGAGTGGCTCGATGATACCAGATGTAGCGGTGGAGGGTGGTGATCACGAATCAACGATTTAATCTCACTTAGAACCAACAGATTCAGATACAATCCGGACGGCGCTGCGCCGCCGGCCTCGAGCAGAGCTCGCCTTCGAGTTCAGGTTCTAAAACCAAGACAAGACGATCACGTCTCTAACAACGCCTACTTAAGCTAGCTGGCCGTTACAGCTGGTGGATGTCTCATCGAAGCAGGCCTTTGGGCTTCATTTGTGCCACTCCGGGCCTTGGTACTTGGCGTTGGGCTTCGGCTTCCTCTTCTCTTTGGGCTTCGACGGCAGCGGTACAGGTAGGATCGTGACATAAATGATCCAGTGGCCCATCAAGACCAAATAGTACTCCCATGCATGCAACGCTGCAAACTGAGGAAACAGTGCTACACAGATAGAAGTCTCCAATGTAATTTATTTTGTCCTTGGACAACGAAGAATGAATGGCACGGCAGTAGCTTAATTTATCTTGTCAGTTTTCGCCATATGCAATAAAGAAACTTTGGTTTGTGTATCTAGGAGTAGCTCCATGCAGCAAGGCTATATATGTTTTCAGAAGTTTTTTTTTTCTTTTTGAGTGAATGCATACTAGGACTGGCTAGTATAAATTGCTGCACTTCATCGCCAGACTATTCTGAGGATCCCAGGGCCAGCTACTGTAGCAGCCGCCCAAAGAAATGCTCTTGCAGGAAAAAAATAGATCTGACATCCCTTCTGTTCTTGATATAAATTCACGGGAGACAATATAGGAAAAGTTACTGTATCTTACATTGAAGGGCATTGACAAGCCCGTTCTGTTGGGAAAAAAAAAAAGGTTAATTACGATCAATAAATTCTCGCTCTAGGAATCTACAGCAAATTGGTTCTATATGACGAGAAGCTGAAAGATGGAGTTGTTCTGTAGCGCGCGTTTGTTTGTGTGTAAGGGTGTGTTTAGATCCCAAATTCCTCCCAAATTTCACTATGCAAAAAGAAGATTCCCCATCACATCCGTCGGCCGGCAACATGTATGGAGTACGAAATATAGGTAAAAAATTAAAATAATTACACAGTTTAGATGTACATTGCGAGACGATTCTTTTAAGCCTAGTTACGCCATGGTAGGATAATATTTACCACTAACAAACGAAACGTGCTACAGTGTACGATGTGACACCGTGCAAAATTCGTCCCCGAATTCGGGGCTCTAAACGGGGCCTAAACAAAAAAGACTAGAGTAGCTAAACCTACGAGCATAGTATATAGTATACATTTCTCAATTTTTTTTAAAGACCTACATTTTTCAATTTTTCATTGATGGTAGTTGGTACTACGTACTACTCCGTAGTAGCTATGGCTTGGTATGGTAGGTTCATTGTAGCTCTTCCTCTGTGTTCTTTCATCGTTCTGATATTATATTTTGGTTCCTATCAACATTCTGTGAAACAAAAAGTGACTGCATGCGGCAGCAGGGGCGAAAGGCGTAATGAAGCACGTTGCGCGTAGACAGAAGAAAAATGCTACGGATGGGGCATGCAAAAGGAGAAGGAAATCAATCATGCCCGTTACATGTGCATCAATAATGTTAACCCCAAATAGCTACTGTCCACAAAGAAGGAAATGGCGGGCAAAGATAAGCAGATTGCCTATTTGCCTTTGCCTAACTGGGTGCAGCTCTACAGATCTACTCCCTCCGTCCCAAAATAAACGACGTTTTGGGTTTTTCGTGCCACAAGTTTAACTCGATTTATAGAAAATACGTAGAAGATTTAAATCTCCAAATACATTTGTTAAAAACTAGATCAAAAGATCTTTCCAATGATACTAATTACGTAATATAAATATTAATTCTATTTTAATATATAATTGCTTGGGTAGATGTTTACTCGGGTTCGAAAAACGTTATTTATTTTGGGACGGAGGGAGTATCTACTGTAGTACGGCTCTAGCTAGTCGCTGATCGGAACAGCAGTACTGTACTAAGAACAGGGTTGGGCAACAGACCGTAGCCCAGTACAGTGTAACCGCCATAATTGAACGTTGCCGCTTTATCAAAAAAAAAAAAAAAAAAAAAACGTTGCCATTATTCAAGGTGAAAAGGTTAGACTAGATAGTACAGTACCTTTGCGGTCATTGAGAAATCAATGGTTAGACTAGATAGATGCTCAGGAACATCTAGGAGTAGAAGGCGTAGTGCGTATGGCATCATTAGGCTGTCTTGAGATGGGCTGAATTGTTGCTTGATTCGGCTCATCTGTAGATTCTCAGTCAGGAGGCAATAATAGGCATCGCTAATCCAGAAAATCCAGAAACGAAGGAATCAATTGCGACGGAAACAACAGGATAGTAGCTACCAAAGGAAAGGTCAAAAAGGTTGCCATTGCCACTATAACTTGCATGGCGGTCCTTGAAGGGTCTCTTCTCTTCTGCTGCTGACCATGCACTAGTATGCTCACATGCATCGTCTGCGGAAACGGTTCAGAAAAGAGGCTACACTGCCCACTGCCCAGAAGAAGGAAGCAGACCAGGACGGCAGCAATGGCCGCGCAGATAGGCTGTGAGTTGTAGCAATGGCGCTGTATGCACGGGCACAGCCGCACAGCACCACAGCTCCTGACAGGCAGCCAGTGGCCAAGGCCGGCCATCCATCATCGATGGACGATGGCCATGGCTCATGGTCGACGGACAAAACCAAAACCAGAGACCTCTCGGGACAGAAGGCCTTGTCGACCACTCATCTGCATTTGGATCCGTGCGCCTGCCCGTTGTCTCCGTCCCTGCAGCTTCGACAGCGCCACAGCGCCATGCATGCACGCTGCCGTAAATGTTGGGCGCGCCGGGATCCTGCCCCGGCCGGCCGGCATTGTCGCTGTTGCTGAACCGAGTCCCCTGGAAGCGCGTGCTCACGGAGATTACAGACGCTGCGGCCGGGGCGGCTGGGAGCGGGAGCGCAGTGCTGAGGGATCCCGCCGATCGCTCAGCCTCGCTCGTGGACTCGTGGCCTTGAGCAGAGCATGGAGTCAAGGGTGTGCTGGAGTACTCATGTCGTTAATTCTTCCACAGTAGTAGTAGACTGCACAGAGCACTTTCAATTGATGCAGATTCTTGTAGCCTTTATTTACACCGGAGGTAAACTGTGTAAAGCACTAGTAAACTCTGTCATTGCTTTTGTTCTTGCCGCTACCAGTAAATATCACCTCTACTGACTATTGCGGTGTTGCCATTTTGAGGCACCCAAGCCCCAAGAGACTGAACTGATCGATACTAGTATCAAGAGTTGGCCCATCATCATGCGCCAAAACGCCAAAAACGTCATCGCCAGAGGAAGTTCGGAGAAGATACACCACGGAGATGAAAGAAGCAGGCAGTTTTCCTTCTTTATATTCCATACTTTCTTCAATAGCAAGCATTCATGTTCGGAATGACTACAGGAAGGAACACCAGAGGCTGAGGTGCAATATCAGACAAGGACACGTTACATCAATGTACGAGCATAGATGAAACAAAACGTCGGCTTCTTATGTCCAATTATTAACCAGCCAAACATGATACGAGAACAACAAATACAAGTGTTTAAACAGCTTATCCTTGGTGAAAAATAAAGGATGCCCAGGTCTTATTCATGCCGTCGTGACATGATGGCATTCCCAGTGCCTGCAGCAACAGGCCCTTACCAAACCTCAGGGCGGAGCTCACCAGTAGCCGGGGGGCATCCATTTCCCAGAATTGTACACGCTCTCGCCAACCTTCCATCCTGGAACATCTTTCATGATCCTCGCCTCCTCCTCAAGATACTTCTTCCACTCTTTGACAAATCTACATGAGCAACATGGACCTCAAGTCTTATGTGAATGCCAGAGAAAAATATAACACCAAGGATAATGGCAGACAGTATTGATAGTACCTTTCATCCTCTTCAGCTTGGAGCATCGGCAGTATAGCACTACGAGCAGCAATTTTCTCTTCTTTGAGTGCCCTGCATGCATAATTTCACCCCCATGAAGCTAAGGCTGACGAGATAAAGGTAGCATGGACGTGGAAATCACATCAACAGGTAGTAATTAGCTTAAGGCTGGTGACGCTAAAACACAAATACATAATGTATGCAAAAATCGCACAAGTACTAGTAAACACTAGAAAGCAATAAGACATGACAAGAAGACAAGAGATTCCAGGTGAATTTGGATAGCATATTAGCTGCACAATTAGTATTATAACATATATAAGTCTCTGTAAAAGAATCAGTTTGCTTGCTCAACAGTTAATACATAGAAAAGAAAGAAACAAATGCATTCATTAAGTTTGTCAATTTGTCCATTCCTTAGGCTGGTAGCACTCCCCTTGTTCCATAAGTCTATCCATTATAAACAAAGGATAAAGTCCAACTTTGGTCCCTCAACTATTCTCTAGGTTCAATTCCAGTCTCTCACATCTTCAAACCGTTCATCATAATTAACAAGTCCCTCTGCTCATATCAGTGGTTTTGCTTGGCTTAGATAAAGTGATCCAACATGGCATTGGTTCACTGGCTAAACAATGTATCTCTCCCTTCTTGAAAAGCATGTGGAGTATCTCTATGGAATTAGCTATGGATAGGAGCGCTTGGGGACTAGCAATCAACGTGCCTGAACCGTGACCTTTGTTTCTTTTCCTGTGTAGCCCTAACTCTTATCTTTTTTCTTGTACCCTATTTTTGTGTTTCTTCTATACTTGTTTCCTATGGGTTTCATCTCTAGCCTACCCCAACTAGCTTCGGACAAAAGGCTATGTTGTTGTTGTTGTTGTTGTTTGTATCACTAGACGCAGACACAAACCAGCCAGCTTTGCAGGTTTCTGCACAGCATGCACCTTCCTCACTAGATTAGTTTTGCAGCTACAGAAAATTGTTTGTGGCTCTTGATACATATATAAAAAAACTTGGGACGGTTTCAGATACATAATCTGGAGAAAGGTAAACCACATGCACAATCTTTTGCTTTTCAGAGCAATGATGTTTTATTACAAAAATGCTAGAGCTGTTAATATATCTCTGGGTGGCAGTAATGATACTGCAGTAGAAAAGATTAACAATCCGAAATCTAAAGAATTATTAGACAGAGCTAAGTTTGAGGAGAGAAACCCTGAGGTTTCTCTACCAGCTAGTATAGATGATGTACTGTTACAGAATGATTTTCCTCCATTAGGAGGCTGTGAAAACACACCTTTAAAGGTGGATCAGGAAGTGGAAAGATCCTGGGTTGAGGTTGCTTCTAA
The DNA here is from genome assembly GCA_015847255.1 of Hyparrhenia diplandra. Lineage (NCBI taxonomy): Eukaryota > Viridiplantae > Streptophyta > Magnoliopsida > Poales > Poaceae > Hyparrhenia > Hyparrhenia diplandra. The sequence goes on from JADLZK010000010.1 coordinate 66,761, forward strand.
AAGCAAGGGGGATAAACAAAAAAAAGTTATTAATGATAGGAGCTTATTGGAATATTAGAGGCCTCAATAAAGAGGGGAGATTACAATGTCTGACTGATTTTGTTCAGGATAACAAATTAGATTTTGTTGGGATACAAGAAACTAAGAAAGAAATTTTTGAGCAAACTTACTTGCTGTCTATTAATAGGAATTTTGAGTGGAATTTCTTGCCTGCAGTAGGTACTGCTGGTGGGATTCTCCTAGGTGTTAATAGTAGTAAGTTTGAAGTGACTGCATGGCAAATAAATAAATTTAGTATTTCTGCCATGATCAGAACATATAGTGACAATTTTATTTGGAGATTGATTTCTGTGTATGGATCTGCATATGATGAAGGAAAACCAGAGTTCATTGATGAACTCAAAAATATTATGGAAAGTTGGGAGGGACCCACTGTAATAGGGGGAGATTTTAATCTAGTGTGTAATTCTAAGGAAAAAAATAATGGTGTCATTAATCATAGATGGACTGATTTATTCCTAGATTGGATCAACAGTTTTGGGTTGATAGAGTTGAAACCTGCCAATAGAGCTTTTACCTGGACTAATAACCAGGCACAACCAATTTTGGCAGCTATTGATAAAATCTTTTGCACAACAAGTTTTGAACAAAAGTTTCCTAAATGCTTTGTGGACACTAGACCCAGAGCATGTAGTGATCATGTTCCCTTATTATTAGATTGTGGTATAAAGGAATCCAAAAAACCAAGTATTTTCAGATTTGAGAAATGGTGGTTGGATCAACCAGACTTTAAAGAACTGGTTATCAAAGTTTGGAACACTCCTTGTGCTTTTACTGACCCTATGGATATATGGCAGTTTAAAGTCAGATTACTTAGAAAAAAGGTGAAGGGGTGGGCTATAAATAGGAATGCTCTGATTAAGAAACAGAAGCAAGAGCTCCTTAAGGAGCAGGAGATGCTAGATAGAAAGACAGAACATGAGGGTCTGACTGAAAGTGAGAGAAATAGGGTGAATACTATTATGAGGGAGTTAGAAGGAATTTGGAGGTTGGAGGAAGTGAAAGTTAGGCAGAGATCTAGAGAGAGGAATGTCAAGGAGGGAGACAGGAATACTGCATATTTTCAAGCTGTTGCAAACCAAAGAAGTAGGAAAAAGAGGATAATGGGCTTAGAAGGGCCTGAAGGGTGGATAGAAGATAACCAAAGCATGCTTGAGCATGCTGTAGCTTTTATAGGGATCTGTTTGGTGCTGAGGAAGATAGTGGAGTCAAACTAGAAAATGATTTCTGGCAGACAGAGGAGAAAGTGACTCAGCAGGAGAATGAGTTACTAGAAGCTCCTTTCTCTGAACAAGAGGTGAAGGAGGCTGTTTTTGATTCATATGCTGAAGGAGCTCCTGGACCTGATGGGTTCTCTTTCTTGTTCTATCAAGTGTTCTGGGATGTGATCAAGGGTGACTTGATGAGACTAATTAGAGCCTTTGAGAAAGATAGCTTGAATCTTGATAGGTTAAACTATGCCTTGATCACCCTTATCCCAAAAGAACCAGATGCTAAGATTCTCAAGAAGTTTAGACCTATAAGTCTGATTAACTGCAGTTTTAAAATCTTTTCAAAGTTGTTAAATAACAGGCTAATTAAAATAGCCAACAGACTGATTTCTTCAAATCAAACTGCTTTTATTAAAGGAAGGTTTATTTTAGAGAGTGTGGTGGCAGCCCATGAAATTATTCATGAGGTGAATAGAGAGAAACAAGAAGGAATTATCCTAAAGCTGGATTATGAGAAGGCTTACGATAGAGTGAGCTGGTCCTTTTTAGAGGAAATGTTAGAAGCTAGGGCTTTTGGGCCTAGATGGAGAAAGTGGATAAGACAAGTAGTTAGGGGTGGATCCATTTGTGTTAGGATCAATGATGAGAATAGTGTGTATTTCAAGCCTGGGAAGGGTCTCAGACAGGGAGATCCACTATCCCCCCTACTCTTTAACCTAGTTGCTGATGTGTTTTCAAAGATGATGATGAGGGCTGCTAACCAGGGATTGATCTCTGGTTTGCTCCCACAAATTTATGAGGGAGGCATTATAAGTCTGCAATATGCAGATGATACCTTACTGTTTTTGGAAAATGATTTAGAAAAAGCTAGCAACTTCAAGTGGCTCTTAGTCTGTTTTGAACAGATGTCAGGAATGAAAATAAACTATGACAAGAGTGAGTTACTGACTATTGGGATGGATGAGGATCAGTCAAATAGATTTGCTAAGCTGTTTTGTTGCAAAAGAATGATTTTCCTATCAAATACCTAGGGTACCTTTACACTTTAGGAAGCTTACAAAAGAAGACCTACAACCTATCATTGACAAAGTTCTAAAAAAGATTGCAGGGTGGAGAGGGAGATTACTCTCTTATGCTGCTAGGCTAGTGCTTTTGAAAGCATGTTTAGCTAGCATTCCTATATACCTTCTCTCCATTATAAAGTTCCCTAAATGGGCTATTAAGATGTTAAATACTCATATGAGCCATTTTCTATGGGACAACACAGAGGAAAAACATAGGTACCATTTGGCCAATTGGCAGCTAGTAGCTCAACAAAAAGAGAAAGGTGGTTTGGGGATTCCTGACTTAAGGAACCTAAATCTTGCTCTGCTTTCCTCATGGATCTTTAGATATCAGCTAAATAAAGAGGCTATATGGGTTAAAATTATTGATTACAAGTACAGGGTGGATCACCCAAATTTGTTAAATTGCAATGATATTGGAGCTTCTCCTTTCTGGAAAGGTGTAATGTGGGCTGTGAAAGCAGCAACTTTGGGAATAAAGTGGGTTGTAGGCAATGGTCAAAAGATCAGGTTTTGGGAGGATCAGTGGATTGGGAACACTAGCCTTGGTATTATTTTTTGGCCTTTATATGTAATAAATGAACAGCATGGTAAGACAATTAGTCAGGTTTGGGACAATGGGGAGCTTAAACTTTCCTTTAGGAGAGATGTATCTGAATCTCAGATGGTTATGTGGTTTGAAATGATGAGTTTGGTAGAAAACACTGTCTTAAATAATGAGGATGATCAAATGATCTGGGCCTATACCCCTAAGGGTAATTACTCTGTCCAAACTTTGTATGCTGTCATTAATGACAGAGGGATTAAGCCTGTGTTTGTGCAATCTGTGTGGAAAATAGTTATACCTCCAAGAGTGCAATTCTTTTTATGGCTTGTGTCTCATAATAGATTGTTGACTAGAGACAACCTACAGAAAAGACAAGAGTTAGAGAATGAATGTTGTTTGTTCTGTGCAGTGATTGAGACTACTCAACACCTGCGTTTGACTGCTGTGTTGCTTCTTCGATTTGGAGAATCATTTCTGATCTGCTTGGTTTTAGTATTGGGAGTAGTTATGAGTCAGTAGCAACCTTTTGGTTATCTAACAAGAAACATGTTGTAACAAATGCAATATCTTCAGCTGTTTTATGGACCTTATGGAAATTACGCAATGAACTGTGCTTTCAGGGTGCTGTGTGGACGGGGACGAAGATGGTGCTGATCAAACTAACAAGAATGCTGAGAGGCTGGCTGGTGTTATACAAGGAGGACGACAGGAGGCGTCTGGAGGGGATCATACTGCAACTGGAGGACAGGTGCAGGCAACCGGAGCAAATCGAGTGGACATCAACGGGGTCATCGTCACGGTTGGATCAATTGCATGCTCCCTGTCCAGAGGCCAGAAGTGAGAGTCGTGCCTAGTCTGTGCACTGTAATAATGTGAACGCCCATTGTGTGGCTTCTGTGGTTAACGCAGGCAGTTGTGAGAGGAGTAGATGTGAGTCTGATAGCGCATGAGCGTTAGAACGTTTGAACGTTATGTTTTGAACCTGGATGATGTTTGCTTTTCAATAAAGCAGGGGTAACCTTTTCTCTAAAAAAAAAACTTGGGACGGTGGGGAAAGACCGCCCCACGGTTTTCACATAAGAAGAAACTTCTCAGCTCCCCGACCGAAAACCCATGAACCCTGGCCCTGCATTGGCCAGGACATCGTTACCCTCAGGCTGGGTCTCCGATGCTCTTATATTTTTTTGAAAAAAAAAGGATTCAGGACAGAGAAGAGAGAAGAGCCGGGCGTGAATTAAAAGCTCGAGCAGGCAAGGAACATCAAACACTTTGCATCCACTGACGCTAGGTGTGAAACTCTCCTGTGTCTGTTGAGCTTGAGGAGCATCCAACTCTTTATCTCCACTTCTGCTAGGTGTGAGTGTGACACTGTGATGTTGGGGTCACACCACATGGCATCAGCCTTTGCCGCCACCGACTGTGAAGGTTGCCGGGGCTGCGTGTGCTCGGGTGATGACCGCCCCCCCCCCGGTCATCGTACAATTACTAGAACACAATGGCTGCTACAGGCGAGGTGTTGCAAGGAATGCATCAGTGGTGGAGGCACCTCTACTGTCAAGTGCTAACGATACCGCATGGCCCGGCTTAAGGGCCATTTATCGTGAATCAGGCCCCAGGCAGTGAGATTGGGCCATTGGGGCACCACATATGGGTTGGTGAGCAATTGCAACTCTTATTTTGGGATTTCTTTTGCTAGAATTGGTAATGGTGAGTGGTGCTTATGTAATAAATGTGTGTGAAAACACTCGTGGCAACTACAAAACCATTCCAAGTTTCTAATTATATAATACTTAACAGAAGGAAAGCTCCACGTTTCAACCTTAAACTCTAGCATCTCCCAGTTTTCCAAACCTGAACTTTGGAAAAATATAGTTTTGTAATTTTGATGAACTCAACATTGGTGGCAATGGACAAATGTTGTATTTTAGTGAGTACTAAGTAATATTGTTGATGGGTCTATGGTGGACAACTATATTATGTATTTGTGACTTTATATGTGTATGGTTTGGCACTATTAGTCTATAAAATCATTTCAAATTTCTGTCAAAATTGGCTGTTCAACTGGATATTACATGTTGTTGTACCCTGTTCAGTATTTTCGGTATTTACGAAAACCGAACGATAGAACCGAAAACCGAAATTCGTCGGTACCGAGAATTTTTGGAACCGATCGGGTACTGAGTTTGTGAGGAACCGAATTAGTGCCAGTACGATAGTACCCAACGCCCGAGTGAGCATTAGCAATGGTACAGGCCATAAAACACTATGTCTTAGTGTAAGAATAATTTTTAGACCAATGATCTAACTTAGAAGGTGTCACAATTCAAGGTTAAAAATCAAACTGATGCCAGAGTTTCACAGATGCAATAGGGCTTAACAATATTTCAATATCAATACTGAAACCATCATTCTAATTCCTCAAATCGACTCTACTGCCGTATAGCTAAATGATTTAAGTGCCTCTTGTGTTTTAAGTGCCTCTAGGTGGAGAAAAATGGTAATGGATGAGTGAAGAGGGACATAACAGATCATGTGCTGATATGCACTTATCTTATTGGGAAATAAAAGATTCAGAACAGAGAAGAGAGGAGAGCGGCGTGAATTAAAGCTCGAGGAGGCAAGGAACAACGAACTCTGTGCCTCCACTGCAGTCTGCCGCTAGGTGTGAAACTCTCCTGTGCATGGTGAGCCTGAGGAGCATCCAACTCTTTATCTCAAGATTATCCACTGCTGCTAGGTGTGAGTGTGACACTGTGAGACTGGGGTCACAACACCACATGGCATCAGCCTTTGTCGCCGCTGACTGTAGCTCTATGTCCCTGATGGCATCCCCCCCTCCCCTCCTGGTCGGCGTACCTGTTACTAGAACACAACAATGGCTACTACAGGCGAGGTGTTATGGCGGGAATGCAGCAGAGGTGGCTGCTAATGATACTGCATGGCTCGGCTTGCCAGAAGGGCCATTTCTCAGGGAATCAGGCTCTGTGCAGTGAGATTGGGCCATTGAGGCGCCACATATGGGTTGGGTGCAGATAGCAGGAAATCAGATGTGTGGGCAGCAGGGTTGGTGAGCAATTGCAACTCTGATTTGGGGATTTTTGCTAGAATTGGTAATGGTCAGCGGTTCTTATGTAATAAATGCGGCGTGTGAACAATCGTGGCAACTACGAAACCATTCTAAGTTTCTAATTATACAATACTTGACAGAAGGAAAGCTCCACATTTCAACCTTAAAACTCTAGCATCTCAGTTTTCCAAACCTGAACTATGGAAGTGTTAGTTTTGTAATTTTGATCAACTCAACATTGGTAGCAATGGTACAGGCCAAAAACCACTATGTTTTAGTGTCAGAAAAGATTTTTAGACCAATGATCTAACTTAGAAGGTGTCACAATTCAAGGTTAACAATCAAACTGATGCCAGAGTTTCACAGCTTCAATAGGGCTTAACAATATTTCAATATCAATTGAAACCATCATTCTAATTCCTCAAATCGACTCTCTACTGCCGTAGCTAAATGATTTTATGACACTAGTAGATGGTATCCAAGACAATCCTGATACAGTTGTGTAACCAAATAAAACTTAGTTGCATATATAAAAGTACATTGCATATTTCTGGCTCTCTGATTCATCACCTAAGATAGACAGCATCACAAACCATTTTTCTTCTGTTAATTATGCAAAAGATGTGCAATCAACAAGCCGCATTGTAACATTAAGAGGATGAATTGTTCACTAAACCACATTTTTCAGACACCATAGTATCCATTTGAACATACGTTGATCGGGCTGAGATTACCCATCTCTTAGCTACTAGATAGACAGTTAAATTACAATGATCTGATTCGTCTGAAATTAGGAAACTATCAGTAATTTGCATAGGTTAATGTTACATAACTTACAGACTAACCCAATAACATATCAATTGGAACGTGATACGTGCATTTGCGTACGAACCATAGTTAACCAATTTCCGAGCTTATAACATACTACCACGAATTTGAAGCAAACTACCTCTGCCAAAAATGAGATGCTCAATGCAATAGATAGGCAACTGAAAGAGCTGGCTGGGTGCGCGCACTTACCGGCGGACCTTGTTCCCCTTGCCGACCTGATACATGCCATATGCGAAGGCACCGAAGGTGGTGAGAAAGATGGCGATGGCACTGGGGCCCGAGTTGGGGATCCGGCGGGCGAACCGCACGGGCGCGAAACCGCCCGGCGGCGGCCCGTCCTGCAACAGCGGCATCTCCTTGATGGAGGCCATCCCCGGCTTGTTCCGTACCAGGGACTCCGTCATCTTCGCTCCCCGATCCGGACGCCGGGCCGCCCGCTTGCAGATCTATGAGCTCCCCGCGGGATGAAACGAGCGGGGATGTCGCTAGGGTTAGTGGGGGTGGGAGACGACGATTGCGCTGTGATTTGGGGACACTAGCCAGAGGAATCACGAATCCTCTACCTCACTGAGAGAGTGGCTCGTCAATTCAGAGGTCTCCCGGGCCTATTTTGCAAGTGTGGATTTCGTTTAGGTGAAAACAAGGAAGAATGGAGTTGGGCCTAATTTTAGGCCCAGTAGAAGCTGATCGTGAATGGGCTCATGTGCTTAGTGGGAGTCCAGGATCCAATCATCGGCGTCCTTCTCATTTCTTTCTGTTATATTCTGTCCCTATTAAACTTTGAGTTACTCAAAAAAACATATTAGTACTTCCTCCGTTCCAAATTATAGTTCACTTTTGCTTTTTCTAGATACATTGATTTTTTTATGCACCTAGTTATACACTATGCCAGATACATAGTAAATCAAATGAATCTAGAAAAGAAAAGCTGAACTACAATTTGGCGGAGGGGAGTAGTTAATATAAAGTTTGAGTTCCTAAAAAACATTTATCATTCCTCATTAAATTTTGAACCAGCTAACATACTGTTCAAACTTGCCTAAAAAAAAAAACTTCAAAGGCCACAATAAAACACAAGAATTTTACAGAAATTGTACACAAACTTCACACAGGAATCAGTTATTTTTCGTGAGAAAAACACAAACTTCATTAGAATCTGCAACAGCTCCACGTTCATTTTCGTGCATCTCTCAGTGGGGCCGGCCATTGAGTTGACACGTTGCCTGTTTGTGCTAGGTCGGGCGTCGCAGCGCGAGGCCGCGAGCTTCGTTCCCAAACAAACTGAGCATGACCTTGGCGTCGTCGTCAATGTCTCCGCGACTAGGACACTGTGCTTCCGTGCTTATACTGTACGATGACGGTTTCATTTCACAAAATGCTGGATGCCTGGACTAAACGACTGAATCCGACCGTGCCACCGGAGCGTTGGTGAGGTGCGACGTGCGACCCAGAGAGATGCGCCTGGAGCTTTCGCGGCGGCTGTCGGTGAGGGCCGGACCGCTCCGGCGCCATGTGCTTACACTAGAGACTACTAGGCAATACCCGTCCTGAAAAGTGAAACCGGGGCGTGCACTCTGCTCGGAAGCACCGCGTGGCGTGACGCGTGCGCGCGTGCGCGTGCCGGAGGCGAGCCGAGACGGAGGCGCCCCGCCACGCCCTTGCGCTCGCGCGACGAGCCAGGGTGGTCGGTCGGCCACTGGAACACGGACCCGGCGTTCCTCCTTCCGCCCCGGTCGGTGCTCGCGGTAGGTTAACTGACACGACGAGAAATCTGCGGTGCCACGGACAGGGTGTTCGACACTGCCCCGCTACCCGTCCGCGTGCCTCGCCCAGTGACGCGCGGCACACTACCGCGATCTCGGCGGCGGTGCTGACGCTCGCGTGCCGGGGCGCCAGCTCCTCGCTGCAAGCGTGCAAGTGCAGCCAAGAACCACACGCCGGCCTTGTCCGTGCTCCTCAGCAGTCAGATTCTTTGAGCAGATGGGCATGTGAGCACCGACCGAGAACAAGCAGGAGGAACATTGGGATCGAATCTCTGAAAGGTAAACTGTAAAATAATCTTTTGAAACCCAAGTCGTCTGCTCGATGGCACGCGAGAAACAGTACAAAGCTTGGATCTTGAGCCGAGAGCGACACCGACATGCGACAGCATGTGCCTCACACACATGACTTTTGCTGGTGCCCCTACTTTTCGGTGTGCTAGCCATCGATTAGATACTTGCACTGCATTCTGACTCGATGCTTGCACTGCATTCTGAGCTTGATGACTGTCCTTGGTGGTTAGAAATAAAAATGGGAAAAAGGACAAAACTCACACTCAAACATAGAGTAAAGAATTAAGAATCGGACAAAAGATAGTAACACAAGACAGTGTCCGATTTCTCAAGACAGAGCAACTGGAATCCTGTACTACTAATCTTTTACCCAATCTTGACAATCATGTACTACTACTCGGGGTTTTTATACGGTCGGTTTCCGCTGTAAACCGCGGTTACCGATTTTACCGGTCCGCCCAGTATCCGGACCGCCGGTATAAAAGATTTGAAATTCAAAATCAAAAATTGAAAAAAAAAAATCGTGGAAAAAAATACTGTAAAATAGTTTTGCGATTTATAGAAGCCAACGGTGCAATACTTTTTCAAATTTGAGTTCGTTTGGTATAAAAAATTTCAAATCTAAGTTTGAAAAAAAAAAAAAAAAAAAAATACACAGCCCGCCCATTAAGGCCCATTAAATCATGAAGGTCGAAAAACATACTAAACACACTCAAATTTGAGTAATTTTGACATCATTGGATTCTACAAATCATGAAGTATTTTTAGGAATTTTTTAGCATTTTATAAAAAAATTAAATTTTGAATTTTGAAAAACCGCTCAAACCTCTCAAAACCGCCGGTAAAAACCGTTTATACCGGCCGGTAAACCGCTCAAACCGACGGTAAAAAGATTTTTACCGAACGCACGGAAAATTTGAATTCATTTGAATTCAAAACCCAAACCGTCCGGTAACCGCCGGTTTACGCAGTAATCGGACCGGTAAACCGCTTCCGGACCCCCGGGCGGTTTTAGGGTTCGGTAAAAAAAAACCCTGCTACTACTAGCGCGATGTCACTTCGATTGGGTGGAAACAGTCAAACAGAGAGAAATTGTCTCTCTCACCGACTTCAGTTAAGAAATGTTTTCCTTTTTTCTCAACACTTTTTAACTTGTCTGTCAGTTGTACCCGGATCAACAAACACTCCTACTTTAGCAACCTGACAAACTGTTCGGATCAGGACTACTTATTAGTCCAGTACAGTACTCGTTATTAAAATTAATAGTTAGACAAACTAAAAATTGGATGATTAGAGTTTAGTTCTGTGATGTTTGGATATATACACACATAGTGTATTATTAGTCCATTTTCCCTTCTCTTTATCAAAACTTTGGTCTTGACATCAAACAGGCCCGGAGCCTTATCGGATAACCATGTGATAAGAAAATTCACATCCCTTGTCATCTAGCACCTCACCTCAGATGTTCCTGCAAGTGGCGACCACGGATAAAAGCAGCGGTTGCGCACGTTCCTGCGCCGAGAATTTCCACGCAAGAAGCCACTCAGCCACGAGAAGAAGAAAATTAAAAGCAGCGGCGCATAGACAACTCCCGAGTCAGTCAAGCAAAGAAACAATTATCAATATAAACTTCACTGTTTCTTCAAAAAAAAAAATATATAAACTTCACTGGACAAGGATGCCACACCACATCCACATGGGGATCTGTTCTCCCACCCATGAGAGGAAATTCCTGCAAGTTGCAACGATCAAGCAATCCTACTGGCCCGCAGGCCATGTCGCCACTTCGCACTGGGTCAAGAAAATCAGCGGCGCCATCTGGCAAGCAAGCATGCATACTCTATGCTTCGCCCGCCCCGGATATGCTACTGGCCCGGCGAAGCAAAACGCCGAAGCAAGAATGCAAGGCAAAATCAGCGGCGCCATCTGGCAATCATGCACAAGCTGCAAGCGTCGGGAAACAGGTCCGGGCATCCTATCAGGGACAGTATCCCCTCATCCGCCGCATTCCTGTACCACACGCTGCAACTGCACGGCGGGTCCTAGGCCACCGAATGTTTCGCGTTATCCGTCTAGCGAGCGCCGGCCTAATCAGGTCCATCAAGTTGATTCGAGGGCATTGATGGTAGCCCTGTACCTGTGTACTGATCCGATCCTATCATGAGCGCGATGCGTACTGCTCGGCTGCACAGCATCATCAGGCAACATTCACTCACTCATTCATTCAGGCTCTTCATTGTAGCCTTGCCTGTGTCCAGCCCTGGTGCGCCAAAGCGAAACTATTCCAGACTTCCGGTGTTCCCCGGGAAAACACAAGAGTTTGCACGCTAGACACGACGGCAGCACGGTGGGGTTTGCTTGGAAGGACCGTTTTTCTTACCTCACCGCGTCACCGACGCCAAGCTATAGGCAGACACAGTTCAATCATGTACTAATCCTTCTTGTCTCTTGCCGATCTTGACAGATGAGGTCCGAATTGACACGCACCCTACCCTCCAGAAAAAAACGAATTTCCAGAATGAATTCTCCTCATCCTCGCGCTCGCTCGCCCAGACGAAATCTACACGCGACCTACCGTGGACATCATCACTTCATCCGTATCGCATCATCGGTACCACCGACACATAACCGAATCGACGTTTCTCCTCCCTGTGATTAAACTCGATTTCTAAACAAAACCACGCTTCAGTGGCTCCCATCTCACGGAACACTGAAGCTGTGAATTGAACTGTGTAGGGGGTATGATCAAATTGAGCACCAGCACCAGCCAAAGGTGTGATGATCCAATCCAGCTGCCAAAAATTCGCCAAACGTTGATTGAATGAATAGTATAAAGAATCCAGATGAATGATTGGAGTGGAGCAACTTATCCATCAAGCAGCAGGAACAGTGCGTCTGCACTAATGCAAAATAAAAACACCAGAAGTTATTTGGAACCCCAATCGATTTGGCGCGTCGCATTGATCATTGATGAGAAATCTCTTGCCTCCCTGGCCCAATCCAAATAATTAGGGGCCTTATCCGTTTGCTAATCTAACTCGCACGCATCTCTGGCAAGGCGATCGGCGCTCCGCGTCGGCGTCCTGCTGGTGTTGGGTGGGTCGCGGGCAGCCCTCACCAAGCTACGCGGTGCGCTCGGCCATCCTGTCAGCTGGGCCCGCCGCCGGGGCAAAATATGCCACGATGCGCTGCGCTGGGTTGCCCGCCAGCGCCAGCCGGTGACACGTAAGGAAGGCGATGGAAACACGAGGGCGTGCACGATTGTTTGACTGCGCCATGCTGAACTTGATCCCACGTGGCGCTCTAATCCTTTCTCGTAGTTATCACAAAATTATCCAGACGAAGGCAAATCGGGAGTAGTAGTCAAAGTCAACGGTCTTGTGTACCATTATTCTTTCCTAAATACTACTCCTACATAAGATTCCATTTTTTGAGCCATGGCTTAACGAACGAGACAATAGCCTCGTTTTTGTCAAAAAGAATATCGTCATCCAAATAATTTGTTTGCTACAAAAGATAATAGTCTAGTGCAATCTTTCTTATTTTGACCAAGTGCCATCACAAAGCTCTATCTGCGGTGGCTAGATAACCGCGATATTGAAGATCTTCCCATGCAAATCAAGAAAATGATTGAAGCTTTACCCTACACAACGGCACCATAACTCTGTGAGATGAGCTGACCACGGACTTGTGCTTTGGACCTAGGGTAGATGAGATTTTTTTTTTTACTCCATGAGAAATGTGTCCATGATGCAAACACCAACTAGAAGCACTGATTAAAGAAAATAGCTTGAATAATTAGCCTCAATGAAAGGCTGACTGTTTAACTATTAACTCAAAGTTTTTACTGTTATTTATGTAGTTTCACTTCTCTTCATTTCGACTGTTCATTTATGGCCGGGAGTATTCGTCAATCGTCATTCCTGACGATGACTTTTGCACACAAAATTGTGGTTAGCGTTGAATGTTCATTTGATGACAGCTACCAAGTGTCAACAGATGAAACTCTAGAAGGAAATAATAATTGTCTACATCTAGACATGTCATGCATTCAAAAAATTCCGCGTTGTGTTAGAAAACTCCTCGTTTTTTCTCTTGAACACACAAAATCCGTGTTATTCTCGCCAACTGTACAGGGTGCATACAAACGTTGTCAACGAGTCTACCAAACTCAAAATAAACCACCTCACCTGCTTAAACATTTCAGCAAAGATAAAACAGCATGCAAAACCATCCGTAAAGCAACACAGACCACAGGTGGACTGGGTTGTGCCGGCCGGCAGAACCGCGCCAAAATACAAACTTCTGGGAGGCCCCATTTGTGTCCTAAAAGCGACAGGAGGAAATGAAAATCCTGAGGAAATGGCCGGAAAACCCCACGTCCCCACCCCACCTCGCTCCATAGAATACGACGCCCGCCGTCCGAGCGGCCGCAGCGCAGCCCCGCTCCGCCCCGCCCGCCGCCTCAAAACCTCAGGCACAAGCTGCATCTTTCCCTACCCATTAATCCTCCCTCCCCCCCGTCCTCCTCCTCCCCTTCCCCCTTCCCTTCGCATCATCACTCTCGCCGTCATTTTCCCCATCCTGCTGCTGCTTTCCCAAACCCAAAGCCTTCGATTCGCCCGCCCGCCCGCCCGCCCGGGCTCTCGAGCCAGCCTTCTGCGCCGACGTGGTTGCCTTGCTTGGCGCAGCTAGCCATGGACGAGGTCCCTGCCACCGCCGCCGTCCTCGACTTCCGACCCGGCTCTTCTCCACCTCGCGTCTCCGCCGTCCCGCGCGCCGCGCCGCGGAGTGCTCCCCTGACACCGGTAAGGCCCTCCACTTACGCCGCAACGGCGTCCCGCTTGACGCCCGTTATGCCAATTAATCTGCCTGTGCGTGGTTGGTGAATGGGGTGAACTGAACACCGACCCACCCCAAGCGGTCAAACCGCTGGAGGTTGGTAAAATGGAACACCCACCCCCCTGCCGTGGCGGTTGCTCGGTTGTTTGTCCGCTCACTGACTGTCTAATTTTTGTTTCCCTTTCTCGGTTTTTGATTCGATTTGATTTGGCTTGCTCTGCTCTGGATGCAGGCGGTGCAGAGGAGGCGACCGGAGGTCCAGGTTCGGGAACACAGCCGCCGTTTCGGCCGGTCCCGATATCCAGGCTGTGGATCGCGGTACATCGGGAGGTCTTGCCGGCGGTGACGCTGGAGACGTGGAGGTTTTGTGCTTAGAGAATGCTGCGGAGTTCGAATCCGTGGAACCAGGTGTTTTGGACGTGAGATTAGGAGCTCAAGTGGAGGGGCGCCATGGCCGGACGTTGGATGGTACCGGATTTGGCTCCGATGAATCCGGTGAGACCAGTGGGATTTCACTGGTTGAGTTGTCCCAGTCAGGTGCCACTTCGAGCTTAGATGCAACTGGGTCCATTGGTGGCTACTCCCTCGTGGAGGGTCTCTGCCAGAGGCGAGTGGTGGTGCCCAAGGCTGTGAGCCTGAGGTCCATGAAGTACCAACAGGGACCCCTGTGACTGTGGGGTTCCCGAGTGAGGACGGAAGCTCTAGATTTGGAATTGAGCAGAATGATGATGTGGATGGTAGAAGCGGCCTTGCCGGAGGGAATTGGAACTGTCTACTGATGGCGATGATGCCGAGGACATCACAAAGATAGCTGGAATCTTGTGTGACGAAAGAGTGGAGGGATGGAGACGAATTCAGGAGAACGTGAGGCCTCGAATGGTTCCACCCTTCCTTCTGAAGAAGGAGTGGACAGGATGGAGACGAGTTTGGATGACTCTGAGGCTTCCGATGGCTCGACCACACAGGACTCTGATACCGACGTCGAGACAGAGTCAAGTGTTTCAAGTATAGAGGAGCAAGAAGCAGGATACGGAGCCCACATCCCTCAACCGGTACGTGTTTTGAGCCAACTCTTGTAGGAACTAGGTACTCCTTCTGAGCGTTGCTATAGTTCATATCACTTTGTAGTTCTGTTAGTGTTCGTCGGAAGTGTTCATTGCAGCTATCCCCTAACCTGCAACCCATAAAAATTAGCTGTAGAGTTAATCCACCACGGGTAAAAATTCTTCTCTCAAGATATTTGAGGCCTTCATTTATTTTTAATCAATTGGCATCCTAGAATATTTTCTGTGACGAAGAGCAATGGGTTGCAGACTTGCTTGGCATTTAGAGTGCATCATCTTCCCTATGCAGTTCACTGTATGCTGTAATAATCACTTTTTTTTGTGAGGTTAGGTTTTGAACCATTTTATGTTGCTCATCTATGGATGTTCTGGGTCACTTCTAGTCAATAATTGGCTGTATATATACTAGCAAGGGACCACTTTTGTACTCACTTTCTTATATGGCTGTATGTATCCTAGCAAGTAGCAAGGGACCACTTTTGTACTCACTTTCTTAGTTTCTTGAGAGTTGGGGCCACACTTATTAGTGAATGAAACTATGTTCAACTAACAGAAGCGGCATCTGGTTAACTTGGATGTACCAATGCACAATCATCGTGTATATATACAAATTTTGGTGGCATGTGCTTGTTTCAAATCAGGCTAGCTTTCTGAAAAACTTTAGGTGGTTCTTTAAACATGGCCTGTGCTGTTATATCATTATACTGGTTGGATATGGTGTGAGTTTCTGAGGGTTACTGGATGATGTGTACATCTGTTCTTTCCCCTTGTAGGATCAAGCAATCTGCAAAGTTACCAAAGAAAACAACACGGCAGGAGTGAAGAGCTCCGATAGGTATTCCTTTCCTTTATTTCTTCAAGTACTCTAAAAACATAAGCTGTCTGCTTACAGCTTTGATCCGTTTGCGGACATTTCTAGTGGCATTCAATTAAGGCATATGTACTATGTGTTAAGTTTTTTGTGTCTCGTCATTTTGTCACTTCTGGTAAATTTTTGAGATCTAAATATACCATTTTAATGTTCAATTCATCATAGGATGACTTCAGTGTCCAAATCAACCCTTGTGCTGGCTTCAGGTGCATCGATGTTACCCCATCCTTCGAAGGTAGTGTACCTAAGGCTAAATTAACTGGGATGATTTTTGGATTCATTTTACATATGCCTACAAAAGATGCAAGGTCGCCAGTCTGATATTGCCGTGACTGTTTCTAAACATTAACGGGAAACTATACATGGCTTCCTCTTTCTTCTTGTTCATTTATTGCTACTTGAATATTGTCTTGATTTTTCATAACAGCACCTGTCAATTTTTCCAGGTACTCACAGGTGGCGAAGATGCATATTTTATAGCTTGTGATGGCTGGTTTGGTGTAGCAGATGGAGTTGGTCAGTGGTCATTTGAAGGTAAACAATATCTTATTGACTGTAGCTCTGTGTTTTAACATTGTGAATGCTGTGAACTGCAGCTTGCAGTCCATCCATGGCATACACTCCATACCCTGTTTGTTAAGTTTTACTTTACTTGTTTATGAGAAATGCTTCTTTGTTGACATTCACTAACATTGTCAGATGCCTTGCAATCACACAAATATATTCCATGTCTCAGTATGATACATTGATATAGCCTATTTGCTTGTTACATCTATAAGGCCTTTTGGAATTGCATGATGGTTGATTGTGTATATATCATCCTCCCAGTATTTGCATGAAAATTAGAACTTGAGATTTGAGAAACTCAAACATCATGCAATAAGTTCAGGTCATTACGCTGCAGCCTGCAATAGACTTTGCTTGGTTGCAATCACTGGAGCATGGATGAAATGTTCAAAATTTTAGTGTTGGAAGTCTATTTTAGTGTGGGATGGCATGATCAAAGCTGTTTGTTTTTTTAGAAAAATGAAAAATTCCGTTTTCTGCTACCGCACACAGCCAAATTCATACAAAATTTTCAGCTCAGTGACCGATCACAACAAGGAAAAAGGGAGCACAAACAAAAGGACATTATAATGAGCAAAGTCTGTTATTAGATGATTAGATCTCCATCTGTTCTTGGTGGAAGTATCGAGAGCGATGACCCCAAAGCTCTGCTGACATGATCAAAGCTGATAAGGACGAGGTACTGACTGCCTAAACAACGATAGCTACATTCCTTCTGCTCCTATCAGGAACACCGGAAATAAGCGACATGGCTACTGTAATATTATAAGATCCCAAATTAACAAACCCATAGCAGTTGGCTGTTGAATTTGTTTGGTTGATAGTTACGCACAAAGTTGCCACCCTATCTGCCGGTAGCTAAAGCTGAATGTGGATTAGGTCAGGGACTCGATAGGTTTTGCTAGAGAACAATGTCTGACCAGTTGCCACACAAATATGATAAAAATCATGAGAAGTAAACATGGCAATAGAACCAACATAATTGTGATAAACATGCCATGAACCCGTGTATCAAATGTCATTTTACCTGTTCTCCAAGGAAAAAGGAAATGAAATTCCGTAATCACATTGGAAACTAAAAAGAACTTGAGATGCCTAACCTTGAATGCAATTTGACGTAGCAATTTATTATTTTAAAAAAAAAAAACTGCACTCAAACACTGACGTACTTCTGTGAATATTTTGTAAAGAAACCTATAGATGCTCTATCTCAGACGCTGACTTGACACATGACACATCCCATTGTAGCACTTGGTTGGTAGGGTCCATGCGTGTTGTTGGAGCCTCTGAGGAAATTTATGTCCATTTCTGGCCATTGTATTTATTTGCAGCTGTGAATTTGTTTTTTCATTTCAGAATGTGAACACTTCTAATATTGATGGAATATCTCAGGGATCAATGCTGGGCTTTATGCAAGAGAACTGATGGATGGTTGCAAAAGATTGTAACAGAGACCCAAGGAGCTCCAGGGATGAGAACTGAGGAAGTTCTTGCCAAAGCTGCAGATGAAGCACGGTCCCCCGGTTCTTCCACTGTTTTGGTTGCTCACTTTGATGGCAAGGTATCTTCTTGGTTAAGACTTTACCTCTTTTGTTTCACATCTACTGATGGCTGATTGTGTATATATCATCCTCCTAGACTTAGATATATTTATGCATATGAACTCTTTGCTATTGCAGGTCCTTCATGCATCAAATATTGGAGATTCTGGATTCGTTGTGATAAGGAATGGAGAGGTCCATAAAAAATCAAAACCGATGACTTACGGTTTCAATTTCCCATTGCAAATTGAAAAGGGTGATGACCCTTTAAAAACCGTACAGGTGCCATACCACTTTCTGCTGCTATTGATTTCCTCTTGCAAGCTTTATCAGAGTTTTTACTTAGTCTATTCTTCTTAACTTGCAGAAATACGCCATCGATCTACAAGAAGGTGATGTTGTTGTAACAGCATCAGATGGTCTTTTCGACAACGTCTACGAGGAAGAAGTAGCCGCATCGTCTCCAAATCATTAGAAGCTGATCTCAAGCCCACGGTCAGTATGAAGAGCCTTGAACTTTCATCATGTTACAAATGAACCTAATAAACTACTCCCACAGTCCAAAAATACTGATGAGAAAGAATTATCTCTTGAACATGGCCACTTTTGCGTGAAATTGCAGGAAATTGCTGATTTACTGGTTGCTAGAGCCAAGGAAGTGGGGCGGTGTGGGTATGGAAGAAGTCCGTTTTCAGACTCTGCTCTGGCGGCTGGGTACTTGGGTTACTCCGGGGGCAAGCTGGATGATGTAACTGTTGTTGTATCTATTGTCCGGAAATCTGAGGTTTAACCTATAAACAAACTCTCAAAGTTGAGCGCAGCTCAAGTTTTTGCTACAGCTGCACTCACTGGCAAATGCCCATGAACATATTGTGCGTCATGAGCACACAGCACGCTCAGCCAAACGTTTGTACACTAATACATATACATACTATAAGGTTCCATGAGCATCTCTTTGAGCACAGCCCAGTAAGTTGCGAGCCCTTCAATGAACTTCGTGATATGTAGCATTGTAACATTGTTGATTTAATTGTGCATGTTAAGATGCAATCCGTGTCTCACAGGGTGGACCAATAGGATTAGAGAGATCTCATCCCATAGATTAGTGACTTGTCATAATCTTAGCCATTAGATCAATCTAACGATCCTATTGTAACCTCTCTTGTAAACGTACGGAGGCTTTCCGTACGATCTACTCCTCCCCTTCCGGAACCGACATCAACGGGAGTTTATCCGCGCCCCCGAACGGACGCCTTGCAACTCCCGTAGTGTCGCTTCCCGTGTATAAATTCCGGAGATCGTCAATGGAAACAGAAGTTCGAATCATTTCTTCTTTCTCTCGATACAATCCAAATAAACACGTTATCGCGACCGCTTCTCCCGTCGCGAAAAAGAACTCGTCGAGAAGAAGAACTCGTCGAGAAGAGCTTGGGAAATTGATTTTCGCCGAGAACTCCGAATTCCGGGAAAGATTTCTACGGGATTTAATCCAATGGAGGAGGAAATGTGCCTAGTGGACAGCGGCACCACTAATTCTATACTTAGGGAAACTAAATATTTTCAAACTCTAACTAAGAGACAAGGAAATGTTCTAACAATCGCTGGACGCGATGCAACGATAGTCAGCTCTGGCCGTGCCACTATCACACTTCCCATGGGTACTCAAATTACAATTGAGGATGCATTATTGTATCCGATTCAACTCGTACCTTACTTAGCTATAGAGATATTCGGAAAAATGGACTTCACGTGGAAACACACGAAGAACATAAAGAGGAATTTCTTCTCTTAATTAAAGATACCGGATATGGCAAACAACTTCTTGAAAAAATTCCCTCTTTACCATCTGGAATTTATTATACATACATCAAACCCGTACCACATGTTGCCTATAAAATAATTTTTCGTAATGTCGATGCATTCCGGACTTGGCACGACCGCCTTGGTCATCCTGGCATAGGGATGATGAGAAAAATTATAAACAATTCACATGGTCATAACTTAGCTAATTCTAAATTCGACACTTGACTTTACATGCACTGCATGCTTAGTGGGAAATTGATTTTAAGACCATCTTATCTTAAGATCAAAGCTGAACCACTTAAGTTCCTTTGAAAGAATTCAAGGCGTATATTTGTGGTCCTATTACGCCATCATCCTGGACCATTCAAATATTTTATGGTTCTAATAGATGCATCCACGCGATGGACACATGTGTGCTTATTATCCACACGTAACCATGCATTTGCCAAACTAATAGCACAAGTTATTAGACTTAGAGCAAATCATCCCTGAGCATGCAATAAAATCTATTAGAATGGACAATGCCTGCTGAATTTTCCTCAAAAGCTTTCGATGAATATTGTATGGCTCTAGGAATTCAACTTCAGCACTCGGTTCCATATGTTCACACTCAAAATGGTTTAGCAGAAGCTCTTATCAAAAGAGTAAAGCTAATAGCAAGACCAATATTACAGAATTGTAATCTACCAACTACATGTTGGGGGCATGCAGTCTTACACGCCGCTTAGGTGGAGACTTACTACAATTGCGACCAACTGCATATCATACAGCTTCCCCACTACAACTAGTACGTGGAAATCCACCAAGTATTTCCCATCCGCTAAAAATCGGGTTAAGCCCGAGATTTGTATAACGTGCCGATCTCACCACCCAAGCGTACATCTATGGGTCCACACAGAAATTAGGGATCTATATCGGGTATCAATCACCGTCAATCATTAAATACACTGAGCCCCTTACAGGGGACCTATTTACGCGCCCGACACGATCTGTATCTTTCAACGAAGATCATTTCCGGCATTAGGGGAGATTACAAGTACCAAAAAGAATGCCCGGAAATAAATTGGGATGCCCAAGACATCTCAACTCATGATCCACGTGGACACAAGAATCAACTCCAAGTCCAGAAAAATTATAAACTTGCAAAATATTGCAAATAACCCCGCCGACGCATTTATCGATTATAAAGGTGTTACTAAATCCTACCATCCCTGCTAGAAATGTGCCCGAAAGAATAGAGGTACCAAACAAAACTATTCAAGCTTCCACCTCGAAACCCATTCAAGGTAAGAGGGGAGAAGTAAGGCCCCTAATCGTGGGATGTGGCTCCTAAACGCCAAAGGAAACAGAATAACAAAAATTCAAAATTAGTAAATATGACACAACAACAAGTTGTGAAACACCAAGTGAATATACAAAATTCACATCCCACATCAATGTTAAAGTGCACTCAATACACCGATGTTGGGACATCGGATCGCCACGGCAGCTATCGTATTGGGAAATAACGAACCGTCACAAGGGGTGCAAGAAATTTCCATAAACTATATTGATTCCGAGAATCATATGACCGTCCAAAAAGACTACAATTGTCGACGATACTTTTGCGAAACAAACAATTGCAAGCTAATTGAAAATATTCACAAATCATCCAAAGTGATCCGTGATCCCAAGACCATGGCAGAGTGCAAAAAAGCTTTCGGACCTGGAACAAATGGAAAGAAGCAATTGAAGCAAGAGTTAGCCTCGCACAAAAAAGAAAGGTATTCTCATCGTAATACCTACACCTTCAAATATCTTCCCTCGTGGATTTAAATGGGTTTTCATAAAGTAAAAGGAATGAAAATAACGAAGTGGTGAGATAAAAGCGAGACTTGTAGCACAAGGGTTCACGCAGAGACCCGGCATTGATTTCAATGAAACATACTCTCCAGTTATGAGTGGAATAACCTTCCGATATTTAATAGCATTGGCAGTTCAAAATCATCTATCTATGCGGTTGATGGATGTAGTGACAAAGATATTTATATGGGTCACTTGATTCAAGGATATATACATCAAGGTTCCGATGGAATCCCAACTCAGAATCCTAAAGCAAGTCGCCACATATTGTGTAAAACTTAATGAAATTGTTGCCATGAGTCGGGGACGAATGTGGTACAACCGACTCCGAAGTTGTGAATTCCTATTACAAATGTGGGATACATCAATAATAATGATTGCCCATGTGTCTTCATAAAGAAATCCCAAACTGGATTCTCGTGATTATATGACCCTTGTATTCCACACATATAAGGGTTACTAAATATATGTGGATGATTTAAATATCATAGGCAATCCACATGATATCAATGAAGCACAAAATGCGAATCTCCTAAAGACGAATTTGAGATGAAGGATTTAGGTCAAACTAAATTTTGACAAGCAGGTTTACAAATTGAGCACCTTCACTTTCGATGAGTTGAATTTTAGTGCATCAATCGCCTATATCCCAGTTTTGAAAAACATTAGAGAAATTTAATATGGATAAATCACATCCATCTACAACTCCCATGATTGTTCGATCTCTAGACATGGAGAAAGATCCATTTAGACCAGTCGTGGACGCTTCATGACTAAAGAGGTATTGGGACATGTTGAGGTTCCATATCTCAGTGTTGTTATTGGAGCACCGATGTATCTAGCAAATCAAACTGCACTGATATTGCATTTGCAAGAGTTTGAAATTTTACCTCTCCCTTGCTAGATATAGTGGACTTTTGCTCCAACCAAACGACATTGGACGGGAGCTAAAAATATCTTGAGATATCTCAATGGCACCAAAGATCTTGGATTATTTTTCCAAAGAAACCAAGATCCAACTATGATTGGATATGCCGATGGTGGCTATTTATCTCATGAGTGATCCCTATAATGGCCTATCTCATAAAGGCTTTGTATTTTTATATGGAGGAACAAATGAACTCCTCTATATCATGGAAGTCTTCTAAAAGACTCTTGTTACAACCTCCGCTTAATCATGATTATCTCTCATATTTATTTGGAGAAATTGTTGCATTATATGAAGCATCACGCAAATGTGTATGGCTTTGTTAGAGTGATTAATCACATACAACAATCAAGTGGAATTGGTTCCATTGAATTACCCACAATTATCTACGAAGATAATTTCGCTTGTATTACACAAATGGAAACCGGTTATATTAAAAGCAATATAACTAAGTATATTTCTCCTAAATTATTTTTCCCGCATGAATTACAAAAAGAATGGAGAAATAAAAATTTTGCAAACAAAGTCTTGTGATAATCTTGCAGATTTATTCACTAAGTCATTACTGTGCCCCATATTCCAAAAAGTTTGTTCATGGTATTGGTATGCGAAGACTTAAAGACTTGCAAGTTTCGTGGGGAGATACTCTCTGAAAATAATAATTTGTGTTAAATATTATATTGCACTCTTTTCCTATTATGAGTTTTATAAACTTTCTCATAATAAGGTTTTTAATGAGGCAATATCAAATTCATAAGCATGTCATATTTTCTATTTTTCCTCATAAGAGGTTTTTAAAGGGAATATCAAAGACATCTTCCTTCCTCATATTTTCCAACGTGGTTTTGAGGGGAGATATATTAATTATGGCCCAAAGACCATAATATTGTTCTAAACTAAATTATGGATTTTTCCTATAAAAGGTTTTTCCATATAAGTTTACAATGGACAATAATCTAAAATATGTCACATCATTTCTCCTTATTTTTCCCAATTGTGGTTTTTTAAGGAGTTTAATGACATATCAATAATATTATTATCACCTCATATTTTTCCTACAAGGTTTTGGAGGTCCTGAAGCTATTGATTGATCTCACGACTGGATGCGATCAGGGGAGTGTTAAGATGCAATCCGTGTCTCACAGGGTGGACCAATAGGATTAGAGGGATCTCATCCCATAGATTAGTGACTTGTCATAATCTTAGCCATTAGATCAATCTAACGATCCTATTGTAACCTCTCTTGTAAACGTACGGAGGCTTTCCTAAGAACGATCTACTCCCTCCCCTTCCGAACCGACATCAACGGGAGTTTATCCGCGCCCCCGAACGGACGCCTTGCAACTCCCCGTAGCGTCGCTTCCCGTGTATAAATTGGGGAGAAGGCCGAGATCGCCAATGGAAACAGAAGTTCGAATCATTTGTTCTTTCTCTCGATACAATCCAGCGAAACAGTGCAAAGCAAAAGAAATCCATGAACAGTGCAAGTGTAAAAAAGCAGTGCAAAACGAAACTGTGAAATGCTCACAAGATACATCTCGGTACAGGTTGTTACACGCTCCTTTATCTGTGGTCAGACTGGGGTAAGGTAAAGGTTGAGCGCATGAACTTGGAACATGACAGGTGAGCCCAGCTCTCACAAGAGCCGGTACACGAACAGAGTCGCAGCAGCAGTTGCTGCAGCGAGGAACGTCCGCGGTGGTGCCGAGGCCGGCAGCGCCAGAACGCGCTGGGAAGGGTGCTGGAGTGCTGGTCTGGCTCCCGGTTGCTGCCGCTGCCGGTGATCCAGAAGGGGTTGAGGATGATGACGGCGACGGTGACTGGCCGAAGAACGGCCCCCGGAAGATGGAGCAGGAACTGAAAAATAGTGAAAGCTTGTCACTCGTTTGAAAAAACAACTGCAAAGCTCTTGGAAATTTTCAAGTACTATTTTCTTTAGTTGACCATGAAATAAATCTCCTCTTAAGATGCAGAAGAGACCCAATTTTACTCCACTATTAAAAAAAGACTAGTCACCTAGCACCGGATTTTCGATAGGTTTTATACGCTGACGCTGGGCAAAAAAACGTACCAGGAGACGCGGTGGGCACACCAGGAACGGAAACTGCATTGGCAACATGAACGAGATCACCTGGCGTCAGTGAAACGATCGCTCCACGATCACAAATGCAAGAGATAGACGGAACCGAACGTACCGTGGCACTTGCTGAAGGGCGGCGTCTTAACCTTGCAGGCGGCGGGCAGCTGCAGTGCCTTGGTCATGTTGAGCGAGATGCCAAGGTTCTGGCCGCTCTGGAAGACCTGGCAGAGGCAGGCCACCTCCTTGCGCACCACGTCCTTGAGCCCCGAGCAGCAGGTCGGGTCGGGCGTCGCCACCGTGCTCCCCTCCTCCACGTAGCTCAGGCACCCCGCCAGACTCAGCAGCGCGTCCGAGCAGTCCGCGGACGGTGCCGGCGCTGGCGCCGACGCGGCGCCGTCGACGCGCACAGCGGCGGCTTGTAGACTCAGCAGCGCTGCTGCGAGCACGAGGACCAGCAGCTGGTGCGACGACCCTTGTTTCGCCATGGCGATCGTCGTCATAGCCACTGCCATTGCAGCTGCGTGCTGTCGCGCGCTTTGGTTCAGTTCAGTGGCAGCGGCGGCCGGGCGCGACTAGTGGTGCCCTTGTACGTGCTGCTACTTGTAGAAGCGAAGCACGCACTGGCAGTAGCACGGGCTCTCGGCAGTCAGCGGCACGCGACACTAGTGGGTAGGCGTTCGGTTGGTGCCTCGCTGATAGATAACGATAGATGTGGGCTTTCGGCTTTCGCTGGTAGTGGCACACCACTTGGCGCTCGCTTGAATGCACACGTACGGCGTTCTGGACGCAGGATCTTGCTAGTGGCTCCTGTGATCGCTGTCTGCATGCGGCGCAGGCCAATGCTAGTGGCCATTACACGATCGAAGTGAACGGGCCTGGCGGCTGCGGCTGCGGCTAGCGGCGGTGCGCCTGGAATGATGAGGTGCGTTGCAGGGGGTTGTGGCTTTGGGCTAGCTAACGGAGAGGATTGAGAATTTGTTTCGGCTTTCAAAAAGGAACATGATTCCACGCGATTATGGATAGCAACAGCAGCTCTATATCTCTTCCCTACAGGCAGGCCTACACCACTCATTCTCTGATTCTGCCTGTGTGTGTGGTTGCAAGGGGCGCCGTAAGCGGCTAATGGCATGCAGTAGTGTCCATGACTTTGGTCAGGAGTGGAGAACATATGCTGAACGCCTCGCCAAAAAAAAAAAAAAGCTGAATGAAATGAAACAGGCGCGATGCATCGTCTGGAGAAAAGATGTGAGAATAGAACTAGACAGCTAGCGAAGCAGAGGAAAACGGATGATCTGATCACAATAGTGGGCTAGCTTTTTTTTGGGAAGAATTAGTGGTGGGTGGCATGAAACGAGCGAAGAAAAAGAGAGCGCACGACGGCACGGGCACGGGCAATGGCATTGGCATCCACCACGACACGGGCCATGGCTCGGTGGCTGGGACCAAAAGCACGGCCAAGCAAAACAAACAAAAAAAAAAAAAAGTCCACAAGGTGGCGCACGCCGACCATGAAAAACTCTCTTCTCGCTTTTTCCAGCGACCGACCAGATGAGATGACTGCTTACGCCGCCGCGTCGAGTTGCTCACGTCACCATCCACGATCAAGCGAAAACAACGCATCTATCAGCAAAGGCAGTACTAGAATTGAACGACCACAGTAGTAATAGCCAATGACCATCTGATGCCTGATGGTACGGTACTGCAACAAGTAGAGTTTTATGAAATTGTTTTTAGAACTGCCACGTCAGTAAAGATACAATGAATGTTTTTACAATGAAAACACTTTTGATGAAGCAAAAACGAGTCAACGCCACTGCCCTTCTGGCAAGGGATTGACATTTACCGGAGATCATTACTATTGTGAAGCAAAACTGGTCAACGGCAAGGTTCAGAGGGAAAAATGAAAGGTGTTCACAATTTAACGTGTCCCGTAGTGTTCACATGAATTCCGGAAGTTGATATATCGCAACCAAATTGGATCAGATTCAACAGAAAATATATGGCTCTCATAGAGCGATGGCTGCTACGGCGGATAACAGCACGACTCCCGTGGAAGCAGCGAAACCGGCGGCACCGGAAGCAAGCGTGTTTGTGGGCGGCGCAGAGACCTGCCCGGATGGCAGTGTGGTTGCCGGCGCCGGAGCTGGACCAGGCGGTAGCGGGAGCACCGGAGCTGGACCAGGCGGTAGCGGGAGCACCGGAGCTGGAGCTGGAGCTGCACGACACACAATCACATAACGGTGGATGCACCCGCCTTGTTAGTCTAGAACGCATGGAGTTTGGGATACAGACATGAGACATGCAGTCACGGCGGCGTACCTGGTGTGTTTGGAGATGGCGCCACGGGAAGTCCTGCCATTGGAGCTGCAGATCCAGCAGTGGAAGCAGGGTTAGTTAGAAAATTGCAAAGACGAAAGTGAATGGACTAGCTAGATGGGCCATCTGTTTTTTTTTTTTTTTGAGAAAAGCTAGATGGGCCATCTAGGGCCAAAACTCCCGCACATGATGAGACCAATCTACAGAACGGGAAAAATTGGGCCAAATCGTATCGCGACGGCGTGGTGTGGCGCGCACGTACCGGGCGCGGGAGTCGGCGTCGGCGGATTAAGGGCTGGAACTGCGGGCGACGGCGCGGGTGTCCTCCTGCTCGGGGTCGGAGCAGGCGCGTGGGCCGCCGAAACGGGGCCAAGCGCCGGATTCATCGGCCCGGGTGCCGGGGCGACGACGGGAGCAAGCGCAGCCGGAGCGTGCGCCGAGGCAGAAGGCGCCTGCGCTGGTGACATCGACGGACCAGCACCAGCAACGGGGTGAGGAGCCGCGGCGTGGCGCGACAGCCCGCGGAACGCTCTTTCGGCGGAGTACACCGGGAACGTGAAACCATCTGCAGCAACAGACGACAACAGGGCAGAATCACAGAACACATGCATTAGGTTAGGTAGGTTAACGAATTGAAGATCAAGTCTTCGGATTCATGTCCAATCTTGAAAAAAATTAAAGTTGTTCTCATTAGGGATAAAAAAATCTAAAACAAACATGCATGATCACTGGAATCTCCTAAGTAATGCGACAACTAAGCATGCATGCACCAGATGATGAACAAAACAAATCATGACTTGTGTGTGTTTAATTATTTACAACAGATCCAAGTTGAACTTCTGAGAGCCGGTGCTGGAGCGTGCTACTTACTTGATTCTACAATGGCGGAGGCGACACAGAGGAGCAATGCCAGAACGGCGACGACCTGCTGCTGCTGCCTAGCCATGGCGGCGACCTTGGGTCTATCTAGGTTATAGATGTAAAATCTTGTCGCTCCTGCTTGCGCGTTAATCTTTGGTCTTTGTGACGACGTTGAGATCCTGGAGGCTACGTACCTAGTCCAGATATATAGGGGGCCTGGTGCTGAGGGTTTGATTGTATTATCGTCGCAATTTCCGTTGACAAATGAGAATTGCCTTGTTTTGTTACCATATATATGAAGCCCTTTTTAGAGAATAATCAGCACATGACCGTGCCATATTCATTGGAAAGAGAGGGCCCATGTGGCCTACGATCCACTTGCCACTCGAGGATGGCCCAATGAAGCCTTTTGCCCAAGGCCCGCTAATAGCCTTTTGCCTATGTTACTTCAACCACAGTTTAGCATTCAAATCCGAACATGCGGAGAGGAAAAAACAGTTGGATGGCACCGATTCTGACACTTGCAATAAACAATAGGAATGCCGGGAACTAGCACCCTCGATCGGATTATCATACAATACATGATACCATTACAGGCTTCATGCCGCTAATAGCAGAGCCCTCATAATAATTACGGGTCCAATAAATACAGAAGCGTAACAACAATGACCGGGAAAGAACACAAAAGAGAAAACGAGAAGCCAACACAATCCCACAGCTAATCTCGCCTTTCTAGTTCCCTTCCAGCAGCCTCTCCTGCATATAAAGGCTGCAGGCCACGCCACTTGGCTCACTTGTACTCCAGGATCATGTTGTTCTCTGGGGCCAGGCCAACGCAGGCCCTCATGATGTTCTCCAGCATCGCCCTCTGCTTTGCCAGAGCGTTCACCACCGGTGTGCCAGGCGGAACCTGTTGTTTAGGATTTGCAAGAGCTGATGATTAGCGGCTGGATTGGAGCAAAATAAAATGCAGTGCAGTGATACCGGAATGCAGGAGAAAAGGCTTACCAGGGGTGCCTTGGTGAGGTAGCTCAGGATGGTGGCCACCGGGTGGAAGGAGTGGAACTTGTCCTGCATATTACGAGAGACATTAGATGGTCCTAAAGTGCTGAATCACCTAGCGTGCTTAGGGTTATTCACTTGGTGGGCTCTTACCTCTCCCTCAGCTTTGAGCTGGATCCTGGTGCTGAGCTCAGCCAGCAGCACAAGATCAAGGATGATTGGTGCGGCGAGGAGTGAGTCCTCACAGGTGTTGTGCAGCACGATGGTGTTCTTGCCGCCCATGAAGATCTCGGAGGTGTACTCGTCCATGGCCCTCTTACTGTCTCCAACGTACGGAACATACTGCAACAAAAGAGTGACAAGTTTCAATATAAATCTACATTTTAAATGTTGCATGTGTCAACTTTTAACAAGGTGAAAGATTATCTGACAGACCTTGATGACGACAACATGATCGGGATGCTCGCCGGGCTCATAGAGGATAGCATTGCTTGAGACCATGTCATCCACCACATTGCTCTTGGAGATCTCCTTGGACCTGAATGTTTGAGGGCAGACAGGTTCATGCCATCGTTGTTTCCAAGGTGGTTGTAGCTCACAATTGAGGTGGGCTGCATGGACACATAGAAGAATTATTGTAAGTACAACATTTGCCAAATACACTTCATCTTAATAGAAGAGATATTAGGTTTCGTTGGTTGATAATTTGTACCTTTATTCCAGCACCAACAAGGAAATCAACCAAAACAGATTTCATCTTGGTCTGTCCGCTCTTGAAGTCGTCACCACCAATCAAGCAGTTGTTCTTAATAGCAAGATCGATCAGCCCTACAAACATGCAACAAGTATTAATGAGCCTTGGAACACAAACACGACACCATAAAACTTTGCGCACACCTCAAACCACCCACCTGGCACAAAGGTGTTCTGGGGGCTCCCATTGATGAACGGCACCCCCTCCATGACACAGGCAATGGCATATAGTGTTGATGGCGAGATCTCTGCCTCGTTCTTGTCCACAGATGCCAGCAGATTCTCCATTGTGTCGTTGAGACCAGTGCATACATTGCTGTACCTTTCAGTGTTTGCAGTCCACAGCACAACTACCTTGTCCACTTTGTTCTTCTCTTTAAACTCCCTGTTTCATTAGCTACATAAGCATATAGCTTCTATGATGGATTACTTATAGTGAGCCATGTTGCTTCAACCATGTTAATCTAGATCCCCAAACCATGTCCACCAAAAATACATCATTGATTATTAATAGTTGCTTAACTTTTAATTAGTTTCAGTTCTTTGTGGAGTCCTGATGGAAGTGCAGAGTGGTTGCTGTATGCACAATGTCACATTCTTTAACATACCGTAGAGACTTCTCCATGCACCAGTGAAACAATATGTTCTGATATGTATGTATATGTAGTAAATTCAAGTAGTATTTCTTTGTTTTAGGTTGCGCTGAGTGCACTTCTTTGATTGCACCAAGGCATGTTAGCATCCATATCAATATACCTGATATCCTTGATGATCTGCTCCACCTGTTCTTTCTTGGTGCCCTTGATGACATTGTTGGCGCGAGAGCCCTGGTTAGCGGCGATGAAGTCCGGGTCATAGATGCCGGGCAGTGGCACCATGGACTCCATGTAGGGCCTGAGCTGCTTCTGCAGGTCAATGTCCAGCACCCTGGCCCTGGTCATGGAATCAGCCAGGTTCATGTTGCTGATGTCCCAGCCTCCAAACACAATGTCGTCTGGGTTCACCTGAAAATCAATCCAAATACTCTTGGTCATAAAAAGAAGGCCACAAACACACAGTTTGCGGATCTGCAACCAGTTAGCACCACCGTCAGTACTGCAGCCGGAGTGTGATCCAAAGATGCTGGAACCTTTCAGCTCACCAGTTAGAACCTTTTGACTCACAAAGGATCACAACATGGCAGACCGAGTCTACTGTTTCAGCACCTTTCTGACAATACTTTGCCTTTTCGTTATGCTAATTTTAGCGTCCTTTCAGAAAATTAGAACCTTTATATTTTTTTTTTCAAAGCAATGATTAACATTCCGTTTACTTGAGACCACTGGCTTGAAAGCCAGGTTCATTTTATAACATCAACGGAATATGCCTTGTTCTGCATGTATGTTCGGTTTCAGTAAAACAAGACAACTAGAAGTCTATAATAGATTACCATGGGCAGGAGGCTCTTGAACGGCGCATAAATCTCCTCCCCGTTGTAGCTGCCGACTCTGATGGTGGAGGCCTGGGTGAGGGAGCCGTAGTAGTTGGCTTGCTGCACCTTGTCCTTGGTCGCCCATGAAATCCCCCTGAAACAACCACCAACAGATTCAGGTCTCTCTTCAGGCCACAGAATTGGGGAAAAAATGCACGAGAATAGCGCGACAAATGAAGCACTTACTCCCTGTTGGCAATGACCCCAGCCGTGAGCGTGGACCCGTTGTTGCCTCCCCACCCCACAAGCATCACCCTGCACCACAAGAGCAGAGAAAGTCAGCATCATCCGTCGAACAAAGACAAGTGGCTGACACAGTAACACAACTTGCACGTACAGTATGCAACATGCATATAGGAACAGAAATGAAACAAAGGGGGTCCATGCCAGGATGGCATGCACACTTGCTAGTAATCCTAGTATACTACTAGGTGATGAGTTTTGTCTGCTGCTCATCGATCGTCCCTGCTGGAGTTGGATCTCGCAGGAAAACCAGCTCACGTGCACAAAGGGACAAAAACAAAGTTCAGAGGAAAAGGACGTTTGTGTAATCGGTGAACAGTAAGCGAGGATGAACCAAAACGGAACGTGCACGGGAACCATGGAATCGAATCTGAAATCGAGCCGATTCGACGCATCCGGATAGATAGGTAAGTGTGTGCGTAACTGTCAACGATTACGACGGGTCGTCGTCTTTAGGCAAAGCAGTAAGATTCCATTTCCATTAGATTTATTAGGGAACGACGTCGCCGGCGACTGGTTGATGTCGACGGAGGCCGGAGGGAGGGAGTAGGAGGGATAAGGAAGGGCGAGTACCCGAGCTTGGGGACGGCGGTGCTAGTCCGGAAGTTGTACTTGACGGACTTGGGGCGGACGACCCAGCGGGAGGCGCCGTCCTTGCCCTCGTGCACCAGCTCCGTCGTGTCGTACCGGTACTCCGACTCGATCTCCGCCGGGCCGTACCGCACGTGGGGGCTCTCGACGCGGAAGCTCTCGATGAACATCTTGCTGCCGGCCTCTTTCCTCCCCGCTCTCACCGCTCTACTCGAATGGAATGCCAAGGAAAGGATGGAGGCGGCGGCGGCTGCTGCTGCTGGGCTGTGTTGTGTGATCGAAGAAGGGTGCCCGGGGCTGGGGATTTATAGAGGGTTCGACGGCCATTGCCACGAGGCGCCCCGCGAGTAGCTGGCTCTTCACGGGCCCCACTTGAAAGAAACGGACCCCACCGGATCGGAGGGATCGGAGGAGGAGCGACGTCGCTTTTAGATACAGTACGATTTTTGGGCCGCCGGGAAGGCGCCAGGGGGTTGCCGGAAGACCCGAATTTCTGCTGCACCACAGCAGAGGCAGGAGAGGACAGTAGCGAAATGGGAGGGCCTCGGCCGGCGGCGGACTGTGGGCTGTGGCTGTGAGCGCCGTCGGATGGGAGTGCCCGTCGGATGAAGCCAAGGTCTCGAGTTCGGGAAGAAGACGGAGGAACCCGTCCGTGGAAACCTCTGTAAATGTGAGTTTGCATACCCATCCTTCTTTTTCTTTGTTTTAACAGCGGGAGAGTAGAGAATCTCCTGGTATGGACCACATAAGTCATGGCAGAGGTACAGTAACAGTAGGAGTAAGTCTATGAGGTTTAAATTTCAAATTTGTCTAAAAAAATGTTATTCCTCCTTTATATTCAGCTTATGTTATTTCTCCTTTCCATTTATTTGGCTGCACGTCTTTCCTTCTTCCATACATGTGGTCTCTTAACAAAGAAAGCAAACCTTAATTGCAATTATTTGGGACGGATGGACTTAGAATCATCCCTACCAGGACGAGACGTTGACCGTTTGACTGACATGTGGGACATTGTATCATTTCAACTGCACGCATGGTAAATTATCAGATGTCACATGGTGGTCCATGTGTTAGCTGCACGTCCTCATTTTGTGGTTCAAGTGATTTTTTTCCTAGGAAGGTGGATGATTTAAAAGTCTAATTTAACAGATTCGCCTACATTTAGATTGTAGTTTTGAAACTGTGGGATACCTATATCGGGTACCCCAAAACATACAACTAATCGCGGCAAAAGCCAAGCGGCACTCGGCCCGGTCGGCATCAACGCGAGCTCGGCCCACGGGGGTTCGAGGCGGAGTTGGTCAATGCGGTCGGATGAGCTCACAAGCCGGAGCCAGAGCTCCCGCCGCGCTAACCCGACCGCACACCCGAACTCCGTCTCGAGCGAGTTCACGATCCCCGAACTCCAAGCTCGGAGAAATCGGGGAACCCGCACGCCACGTCACGACTTACCCGAAGCTTCTGAGTCCTACGGACCCCGACCTGCGGTTCCACGGAGCGCCACGACTGCGAGTTCGGGCTCAGCTCTTCCGGCAACTTCGTAATCTGTTCAAGACAACCAACCGTCAAACTCCGACTCATACGACCTCGGGGCGTACAATCTCGCATCACACAACCGTGAAGATCGCTCGGCATACCTCGACCCGCGGCACGCGGCCGCCAAAGATGTACGACCGGGTTCGTCGACCTTTCCGTCTCGTGCGAGCTCCCCGGGACGGCCCTCTTTCCGCCTCGCCACGAGCTCTTCCGCGACGAGATCTTTCCGCCTCGACGAGCTCTTTCCACCTCGTCACGAGGCTCTTGCATCTGAGCTCTTCTTCGCCCTGAGCGAGCACGAGGTCGTCGGTTGAGCCCTCTCGCCTCGTCACGAGCTCTCCCGACAATGCTACCCGCATGACCTCGAGCTCGAACAACGTGGAGCCACGAGCTCCAAGTCTCGAAACCGCATCCCACCACGCCGCAGATACCACCAACCGCTACGTGACAAAAAGACATCACGGGGCCATCTCGATGAGACGGCGTTCCTACTACGATGCGGACGGGGCATAGGGGCGGGACTTCGCCCATCCCCGAATCCCGCGTGCACGACAACGGCGGCCGAAGCGGCGGGACACGCCACGAACAAGCCCACGGCGACCACCATGAAAT
Source organism: Hyparrhenia diplandra (assembly GCA_015847255.1). Taxonomy (NCBI): domain Eukaryota; kingdom Viridiplantae; phylum Streptophyta; class Magnoliopsida; order Poales; family Poaceae; genus Hyparrhenia; species Hyparrhenia diplandra. The sequence continues at coordinate 100,518 of JADLZK010000010.1, forward strand.
GTACGACCTATGGGTCCCTCGCCATTTAGCACTTTACCCCTTCTATTTTATGTTCTTACGTTCTTGGTCCCTCTCCATGTGGCATCTATGTACCTCCCCTTGTGGCTATAAAGGGGGGCTTTGGTCACAGGAGAAAAGAGGTTCGACCTCTCAACCCTCGCATCTGAGAAACACTACGATCATCACTCCACTCCACCCACACGAGAGACTTGGGGCAGCCTCCCTCTCTCGAGCAGACTTGTATTCTCCCCGATACGAGCATTTGAGCTCGACCCACGTAGTGACTCCAACTGGAGGCTGGACTAGGGCACCGATTTGTTCGAACCAAGTATAAACCTTGCATCTTGTGTCCCTTGAGCTGGGTCATGAAGTCCCACACGAGCCATACGATTATCTTGTGTGCGTGGCATACCCCCGATATTAGACCACTACGTAAAACCATTCATAAAAAGGTAATTTTTAGTTTTTAAGTCAAGTTATTAATGGGTGTATTCACTTCATGAAAAGTAAACCCAAAAAGTGATACAAAGCACTGGCCACGTAAAATCTTTTGACGCATAAATTGAGTATTAAACACCCCTATGTGAAGTTTGATCAAAATTATAAAAATAATACTTTATAGAGTTATAAAGTTGATATTATTTTTCTAAAGTTTGTTTTTGTCAAATTTAAAATAACATTGGATTTTAAGGTAGAAAGACCTCTCGCTCAGGCCGAGAAAGTTCTCGAACTTTATGCCATTTCTTTAGGCTGCTGCACCGTCGCCCTATATGAGTGGACTAGTGCCTAGATCTATGCTTTAGATTATAGAACACCGGACATACGAGGTTTTTTTTTTATAACCTCCAACTGGTGCTCGCTTCGGTGGAGAAATGAAGCCTACACGCGAGAGGTACGCCCTTTGTCATTCTCGAAAGTGGACCGTGTGATTTACAATTTAATTAGTTGTTCGTTTGTGTTCATGTTGATCTTTGCATTAGCTAAGGAAGCTAATATAGCAAAACTTTAGCCGCTTAGTTGTTAGTCTATTTAAACAGACCGATTGATTTTGTTTGACAAGTGTCTAATAGTAAAGTTTAAAGAGAACATCTCTCTCATGTGCTGCTCTCCGGTAGAGAGTGCGAGAGCCCGAGAGGACTAGATGCTGCCAAATGAGTTGTGACCGGGGGTAAAAGCTGTGTGTGGTAGGAATTGGATGGGTGGTGGTGATGGGAGGAAAAGACGACGACGATCATCAGACATGCTAGTACGTGTAGGCTGTAGCCGCATCAGTCGGTGAGATGAGATGGACGTAAATTGCTCCACGAAGGTTCAGAATTCCAAGGAAACTCGGGGGGCAGAACGCAAGAGCGCCCTGCGTTCGCGTGGCTGAGAATCGCCAGCCCGTCGAGCCCACCGGGCAAGTGGCGCTTTTCGGCTTTTGGTTGCGTGGAGCTCCTCTGCGGCGTCACGTGGTGGCCGTGGGCCCCGCGGACTCTCGAGCCTGGGGAAGCTCCTGGAACGCCCGCATCACGGCGTCTTGTGCGGTGCAGCTTCGTCCTGGCCCCTAGGAGCGGTCCATGGACCATTGGACGACCCGCGGCGTGGCACTGGCTCCAAAGCCAGCCGCCGAGAGTGCTGAGCACCACGAGTCGCGTTCGTAGGCGCTGCCCACGGGCGGCCCATGTGATGCGGTGTCAGGTCACGCCGCACGGCACGCCGGGGCTGTGATGTGCAGGGTGCCATGTGGCTTGCCTAAGCACGAGGGGCCCGCGGAAGTTATTTGTCCTTGCATGTAAAGGCCTTGTCCTTGCATGTAAAGGCTCTTGTCCTTGCGTGCAAATTCTGGAACAGCACGACACTCATCCTTGATTGCGATTCGTAGTACGCAGCGGCGTGGTTGGTTCTTGTGTTACGGTGTCACTGTATTGGAATGCGCTCTCCCGAGTCCCGTCCAAAAATTTGAGTTCTAGAACAAGTCATTTTATGTTTTATTGAATTTATAAAAATGTGAGTATTTATATTTAAATAACTTTACTCTAATATCTATTTTATTTGGCATAATAATAATAATAATAATAATAATATTTTTAAATAAACTTATTTAATTGTGGATTTATTTCTTCTACCAAGTTGGCAATCAATATTTATTACTTTAAATAACTTTACTCTTATATCTATTTTGTCGAGAGATAGTAGTAATTCATTATGGTGGTGCCAACTTGGTCGTAGTTATTAACCGCCAATAAATTATTTCGTTAATTATTAGCAATTCTATCCTAAAAATAGTGAGATGGTTTTCATGGGGGTGTTTACTAGCACAGTTTCTTATTGATGCCGCTGCGCTGCGCTGTTGCCCATGATAACAACTCCTACCAACTTGGGACGATATGACTCCAAGATAAAAATGTGTCCCATCCAAAGTACACCGTGAAATATCGCACGAGTGCAGCAGGAAACATTGTAAAGTACCCACTTAAGGAGCTTATAATAGACCAAAGTAAAAAAAAAGGTAAAAATTCAAAATTAGAAAAAAAACCTTATAGAGCATCACATGTATATTACGTTAGCAAACAAAAATATACCATGGAACGTTTCATGGGTACTAGGAAAACAATTGAAAATACAGCATGGAACATACATACTATGAATACTATTAGAACAACAAAAACTATAGTAGGTAAAATAAAAAAAACCTAAATACGAAGAGAAAGCCGCAAGCGAGGGAGAGCCTCGAGGGAGAACGCCGCCCGCGGCTCCCCCCCCGTCGGTGTCCTCGTCGACGCCGGTGGGTGAGGAGGGGGCCGGCCTCCACGCCCGACGATGGCTATGGCCGGTGTTTTTCAGTAGGTGGTGTGTCCCCCCGGAGCTAGGGTTAGGGTTAGGTCTTTGTTAGGGTTTCCGATGATGGCGTTGAGGCGGCGGCGGCGGCGGCCCGGGAATAATGTCCTCTCGCTCTCTTCCCCGTCTCGGCGGCGTTCGTCTCCGACGCCGGCGACGATGGTGTGGAGGTAAGGTCCGCTCTTGGATCTTGTTTAGAGTGTTCGGTGGCGAGGTCTTTGCGCCTTGGTGCGTGGAGGCTCCCCCTACTTTTCGTGGATGCGGTGGTGGTGGCGGATCTTCGGGAAGATTGGTGGTTCGACCGGATTCGGCTTCACCGCTGACGGAGGATGCTATCGGCGGCTCCACCATCGTCATTTCAACCTCGGATAGTGATCTGACGGATGGGGCGTTCAACGACTTCTTCGCCTTTGCGAGATCGGCGTCCCTTCTCGCAGATCCACCTTTTGGTGCTTCGGGTTTGGTGGCGGTGGCCGGTGGCGGCGGTTTTCGACGGAGGCGGTTGCGGCCGGTGTCCGTTTCGGATGGGTCTAAGGACCAGCTTTTGTAATTTTCTTATTTGTTGGGGTCCTTATAGGTTATAGGCGAGGTAGCTATCATACGTATCCTTTACGATGTACTTGTATTGTTTTTTCCTTAATTAATACTGGTATACTTTATCAAAAAAAACTATAGGTAAAATATATATCATAGAACATTTCGTACGTACGTATTAGTGGACCAGATGGAACTACATCATAGGACATAGATACTACTTGAACAACGTATAACACCAAGAAACATATCATGAATACACTATGCGTAAAAATAGAATTACCATAATTATGGATAGAACAAGTAGTGGTATAAAAATATAAAGGATAAACATGAAAGCCAAACGTAAACGACAAAAATCCCACGACCATGGCGTCGGTGTATGGAGAGGAAACCCAATGGTGGTGGATTACGGTGGCGGTGTGGTGCTTCTCGTTGATGTAGTGCCCCTCTTGATCGGACTAGGGTTTAGGTGGTGTTCCGTGGCCCTGTGGGCGAACCTCGTGTCACGTGCCTTGCCCCCACCTCCTATTTCATGGCACTACACGAGATTAGGGCCCACGTTTTTTGGTTTGCCGTTTGGTGGAAATAAACCTAAAAATCTATAGAAGAAATACAACAAACAAATAACAAAAAAGTAAAAAAATCCACAATAGAGGGAAGTCAAAAAAAATATATATGACATAGTAGAACATCCTATAATACAACATAGAATATCTCATGTGTATGCGTTGCTAAAAAATAAATAATATTAAAAAGAATAATAAGAATGAGTTGGAGTAAAATAAAAAATATGTATAATAGAATTTTTAAAAATAAAAATAATAAAAAACCAAAGAAAATTAAAGGAAAAGGGAAAAAGAGAAAAAGGGAAAAGGAGAAACGAACCCTAATTACCACGATTAGCGAACGCATATATTTAAAAAAAAAAAGGATTAGCGAACGCAGAGCGCTCTCGCCGTCACGTGGCCTCCGGCCCACACTCGATCGATGGCACCTACTTGCGGCCCGCTGCGCTTACCATGAGTTATCCCGTGGGCCGTGGCCGCACACAGTCGATCGTGTGCCCGTCGGCGCTCGCTCCTCCACCTCGGCGGACGGCACCATGCGGGCAGTCAGACTCAGACCGGAAGAATCCCGCCATTCCTCCCTGTTTTTCTCTTCTCCCGTTCACCACTCGTGCTTCTCTCTTGTGATCTTGTGGCGGCGACTGGGCGACTGCCGACGGCCGCCGCCGCCGCCCTAGGCCAGGTGACCAGCTCTTCGCCGGGCCCTTTGCTGGCGACGAGCACCAAACAGGTATGCCCAACCCTTCTATTATCTTCCTGCTGTTCGAAACCGAGCACCCAAACCCTAGCTGAAGCTATTTTGCTATTTGTATTTGATCCGATGTAATGATAGTGGTATACACTATACACCTGTAGTTATTATGCCTCCTAACTTTCTTTCTTCTTCTTCTTTTTTTTTTTTTTGGCAAAAATTGTCGGCTATACATGGAGTATATCCATGTATATCCATTTTGTAATGAAAAGCAGGGGAAACCTTTTCTCTATACATGTATATCCATGTCCGCCCCTGTTCAGCTGAACCCTTATGCACCAAGGGAAGTCGGACCCTCATTGCTGGTACAATGTGCAGGCCGAATACTCGCAACAAGAACAAGAGGCCTCGCACCGATGAATCTGATAGCCCATCTGTGGCTGTTTTCAAGTATGCATTGCCATATTTCTTTGGCAGAATCTGAATGTTATACATTGATCTTATTGCTCATGTTGCTCTTTCTTTTTGCCTACAAATTTTGTAGGAAGATACATTCCACTGGTGATATCTCAAAAAGCAATATCCGTCAGGTTTACATGGTGTGGAAACCGCTTTGCCATGGTAACTCCAAGGACTCCTCAAATTAATAAAAGGTGCTGAATCAATGAAAGCCATTTTGCACAGCTACACTCTAGCAAAATGTCTTTCATTGATTCAACACCTTTATGAAGGCACTGGAATTAGACAAAGACAATGGTGTCCAGCAGGATAGCCATGAATTTCTCACCTTGTTTCTGTCTCTCCTCTCCAAGGTCCCTGGAATTAGAGCAATAGCGCAACATCTGTTTCGTGGCAGTGTGTCTCATGTAACAAGGTACTGACTATGCATATGGAGTTGTTTATGTTTCCTTTGCTGTTTTAGGGCTGGATTTTGTACTGTTAGAGAGCTAAGCTCTAATCAGCTAGAACATTTCAATTAGTAAGATTCTTATGTAATGTTGTTTGCAGTGCTATAACTAGTTAACTACACTCTGCTTTTAGTCATTCTGTAATGCTCTACCACTACAAAGCTATTGCTGAAGATGCTAATTCTATGAATCTAGGCTCACTATATGGTTATTGTCTTGTCTGTTAGCAAAGAAACCAGACATGAATTCTTCTGAACTGGAGGGTTTTTAGCCTGGTGCTTATAGAAGCTACACCAAAGTGGATTCCTAAGGATTTTTGATTAGTTGATAATGTATGTACTTCATTAGAAAAATATTAAGTAGGCGCATGTGTTGTCTCTGGCAAGCTGTGTTTTCACATTCTCATAGCCTGTCTAACATCAAAATGACTATGTTCAGTTTGTTGCAACTGATGTTTAGAAATTGAACCTTATGCCATTCATATTGTACTTCAGAGTTGCCCAGTAAGGTCAAGCAAAAATGATGAACGACCACACCTACCCCATGCTCTGCCTTCTCTTCATGTGCTTATGTAGTGAAATTACATGTATTTTCATGTTGATATAGTACTTCAGTGTTGACTATGCTTTATCCTTTTATTTCCACACTGTGGCTTCGGACAAGCTACTGTTGTAATTTGTGGAGAACTGATGTTTAACTATAATATTCTTAAGGTGCTCTTCAAGCTACTGTTGTAATTTGTGGAGAACTGATCTTTAACTATCATCATATTCTTAAGGTGCTCATCATGTGGAAAGGATTCTGCAGCATCTTCAAAACTTGAAGTCTTCTATGAACTGGAGCTGAATATTAAAAGATTTCAATAATTTGGAAGAAAGTCTGAATGATTACTTTAGTGAGGAAGGACTAGATGGGGAGAACCTATACTTTTGTGAATCATGTCAGAAAAGGGTACACGCCACTCGCTGCTTAAAACTTCAATCACTTCCTCCAGTTGTTAATTTTCAGCTGAAGCATTATGTATCCTCCCGAAGGTGATAAACTTCCGCATTTTTTATTGAATCTGTGCATTCTTCTCCTTTTATTGTAAAGATTTTTCTAACTTTTCTCATTACCAGACAACAACCAAGAAAAAGATTTCTTCATCTTTCAGTTTCCCAGGGCAGCTTGATATGGGAAAACAGTTGTCAAACCCTTCATCTAGTTATACATATGAATTGGCTGCTATTTTAATTCACAAGGGTACCACTGCTAATAGTGGGCACTATGTGGCGCATATAAGAGATGAAAGCAATGGGCAGTGGTGGGGAGTTTGATGATGAAACTGTATCCAAACTTGGTTTACACCCTTTTGGTGAAAAAACAGGAAAGACATCAAATATAGATGATAAGAAACCTCAAGGCTTTTCTACAGCAGGCTCTGTTACTACGAACAATAACAATGGGCACCAGGAGGCTGCATCAACTTGTACTCCTGGGGAGATGTTTTCATCTAGAGATGCTTATATGCTGATGTACAAATGTACCTATAAGGATAACAATGCTACTGAAAGCAGCACAATTATGGAATTCAATAATGGTTTGCTTCCACACCACTTTCTTGATGAAATTAATGAACTAAATGCATCATGTATGAAATCATGTGAGGAATACCAAAGCAAGAAAGACAGCCATTTGACCTATATAGCAGATAGGCGCCAAGAAGTAAAATCTGTTCTGATAGAAGCACCCGCAAATCCAGAGGATGATTCATATTTTTGGATTTCAACAGATTGGTTTTAGCCAATGGGCAGATAACATCAGTCCCCCCTCGTAAGCTCACTAGAAATGCCCACCCCCCTCCTCAATGGTAGGAATAACATGATAAAATCTTGGTAGCCGCACTGTGCATTGGAAACTGTCTCTGATGAGGGCAAGCTCATCTGCTAAATGGTAACAAGTTGTGTTTTGTTTCACAAACAAGGATATCTGAAATACATCCATTATATTGATTTTTTCTGAATTCAACACCCATCCCAGACTCCCAGTGTATTGATGGAAGTCTTGTGGCCGCACTGCACGCATGTGCTAACACTCAATTTAACCTCAGCTTGGGCATTGAGATCTTGAACATTGCTTGCTTGCTCGGGGGTGGTCGCAGATTGGCATCCCCTCGTGGTCGCCCCAGATGATTGACGCATAGATTTAAGTGTAGCTGCATCAGTTCAGTTTCGAATTTGACTTGGATGTTTAGAAACATAGTAGATGAGTAGTCCATCTGGCACTGCTTGTCATGTGCTGATAATGACATTTGTATTTTTTTTAATCTCGACATCGAAGATGTGCTTTGAACCTTTGAGACTGAGTCAGGTTTCTTTAATTTTACGTGTACTACATATAGTACTTTGGCTCCCTACCTAGAAAGTTCACATCATCACTGAGCTATTAATTGCTTTTGTGTAAGGACTGAATGTGTCCTTTAGATGTTCCTTACATTTGTGTTTTGTTTTTGCAGATCCATTGACAGTGGACCAATTCAATGTGAACATGGAAAAGTTCCAGTGTCTAAACTCACATCAATGAAGCGATTATCAGCTGTAGCCTGGCAGAAATTATTTTCAAAAGTAAGAAAGAAAGACTGCAGTTCTTGATTCAGACTTTGTAGAATTATTCCTCACATTGCTTAAGTTAGTGAATTTTCCGTAATTTTGTGATTCAGGACCATATTATAGTACTGTAGTGTAGTCATAAGTTGTAACATATAATCTTTTGTATTCATTTCTAATGCTCATGCAATAGCATTGATGAATATTATTATTTGCTTGTCGTTGCAATAATTCAAGTATGGAGGGGGCCCAACATTGAGTGGTGATGATTTTTGCATGGTGTGTCTTAAAGATGCGGCGAAAAATGCAGTATCTGCTGATGTCTACCGTGACCGCAAAGAATCATTAAAAAACTTGCAGAAGCAGCACTTGCTGGTAGTTGTTCAGATGGTCCTTACTTCATCTCGAAGGCTTGGTATGCAAATTGCATCCTTCTCTTGTTTTTGGAACTTGGTTCTGTTTAGTTATTTGTACAGGCTAAATTTTTTGGGTACCTAGGATTAAACTGTCTAGCCCTTGATTCTTTATTTTTTGGTGTCATTCTGTAGACCAGTGTGATTATGCAAAATTCATATTCAACATATTTACTCTTCGCCACTGTATTTTTAGTTTATCTATTTAGAGGTTATTGCTCTGATCATGGTTTTATACAATTATTGGCATCCCACTAGCTACATTATGTTATGCTTTCTTGGTTGAGCTTTTATACCTTAGCTAGTTTTAGCCTTGAGTTCTCCTTCTTTTCACCTTTTCATTCTTCAATTTTGCCCTAAGCACACTTCACTCCGATTTACTCACATGTTAATGTGTGCTAGTGCAGCTTCCTTTTCTTTTTACTCTTTGCTGGCCCACTTGCTGCATATAAAAACGTTACCAACCCGCTGGCTCATGCTGATCTTTTTTGCTGCTTACTCCTAGGTTGACTCATTTGCTCCGCAGAAAAAATGCCGGTATCCTTTCTGATGCTGACAAAGGACCAACAAGTGCTTTAAGATGTTGCCATGGGGATCTTCTGCCATAGCATCCTCCAAGGGCAAAACGGGTATCCGTACCAGAGAGCCTCTGGTTATTTCTCTATCAAACCGTCAGTGAGAAGGTTAATGATGTTGTTACTTTTCCATCAGACTGTCAACCATGCAAAATCTGCTGTCAGGACTCAGGAATTGTCTGATGTTGCTTCTGTTGAGGGCAATCTTGGTAATATAATATAATAAAGCCAGAAATTCAATGTCAGATATTAGGTTCTTCACTCAAAAGTTTGTTATGCATTACACGTCACATGTCACATGCATTTTCTGACACATGGTTCATGATTTTTCAGAGCAGTGAAACTTGAGCAACGACACAAACATGAAAAGTTAATATCTAGGAAAAGCTTTACAATTCATCCTGGTGAAAAATATTATCTGGTCCCTTCATCTTGGTTGTCGGAGTGGAGAGCTTATATTACAGCGGACGGAAAAATATTTTTTCACTACTAGAACCTCCAAGTCTTGAAGCTATTGTCAGTTCACTTATATGTGAAAAGGTAAACTAATATATTTCACTTTTTGATGTGTCTGGTTGTTAGCCTTAAAGGAAATAAAAGAACATAACTCTGGTATTTGAATTTGAGAGTTTGAGAGCTTGTCAAGAACAAATGGGAACATATAGAATTTCAAAGGAGGCCCTTGTCAGAACTTCTACACCCAAGCTGTGAAGTTTTTATTAGTCACGTTCGTAATCTACTTCTGAAGAGAAGAAATCATGATTTGCTACAGAAAATGATTGTGAGAAAACTTGATTGTTCCCATAATGGAGTTTTGCACATAACAAGTTGTATTATTTTCCCTTCGTTATAAATATGTATGATGTTTAGGACACACTACTTAGTTAAACAAAGAAGTTAACTTGCTGAAACATGAGATTTTTTTTTTATTTGAGTACTGTGGGCTGTCTTACACTCTTAGCTGTTTTAAATTATATAATGAGCTTTTACTTTGGTTCACTGTTTCGCACAGGATGAAATTACTTTATGTTTGGAACAATAGAATGCTATGTGGTTTTTGTTTACTAAGAGGTTGTCTAACTTAATCTGTATCCAAGTGATGCCTATTATGAGGATAATGGATTGTTATATGTGCTGTGTTGATTGTTATACAAGCTGCACTACTTTACTTTGTTAGTTCTAGTTATTAGGTTTATAAAGTGCTTTCTTATAATTTACAGCATTCGAGATTGCTGCAAAAGCCTTTGGATCTTTTTTGTAAGCGTGGAAGCATCACTCAGAAAACATCAAATGTAAGTTCATGCTCATTACAAATTTCCTTAATGTTTTGGCTGCAACGCAGATGCTTCTGACCTCTGGTATATTGACCTTGCTATATGAATTATGATATGTGTTTCTGTTCCTCTTGTTAACCTTCTATTTTGAGATTGAGGTGGAAGCTTCCTCCTTTCTTCAGGCTCCCCATAATGATGTTGCTAGTCCGAGTTTCATAGTATTTCCTCTTGTCAACCTTCTGTTTTGGGCTTGGGGTGAAGCTTCCCCTTTTTTCAGGCTCGCTTCGGTTCAGTCACATTATATTTTTTGTCTGTCATTGATCAAGTCAATACCAAGTTGTTTTGGGGTGTTTAAATCGATGCATAAAGTTGCCAACAGTAATTTGATTGTTTTAAAATCTCTAGCTGGTTCAAAGCCATATGTGATGCTTTTAAATTATAATGCTTGGTTCATCTTTAAATGGTAGAAATCTTGTATATACACTATCAGCTCAGAAACACTGAGGCTCATGCTGCCTTGCATTAAGCGTTTTGCATTGTCTAACTGTGTAGTTAATTCAGGGTTTTTTATTATGAGTTGTCACAAGCTAGATAATTTCATACTTTCATAGTTATCTTTCTTCGTTTTTCAGACTGATGGTTTAACAATCATCATCCCATAGTATGATTGGAACTTATTCTCTGGGGAGTGGAGGCCACGCCTGGAATAGGTATATCCGCTAAAATCGTTTTTAGCAAGGGCAATCAAGATAAATTGCACGGTTCCTCTGAAGCAATGCTAATTATGGATGGCGATCTAGAACAGTCTTTTGATGGTGCAAATGATGATTTGGGGGCAGAGAGTCGTATGTGAGAACTGATCCTGAGGTAAGCTACTGTTAATGGTATCAAAACTTTAGTATTAGTGGTTCCCATGGATGACCATGTACTCCCTCCGTCCGCACTGGTAAAGGAAGTCGTTTTGGACAAGATTTGGGTCAAACATTGGGAATATAAATCATCAATAACTTTTAAGTTGTTGAGTTTGTAAATGTGAAAATTATATGAATAGATTTATCTTAAACAATACTTGCATAAAAGTATACATATAGCACATTTCCATAAATATTTTTATAATAACAAGTGGTCAAAGTTGTGTTTTAGAGACCGTGTCGCTCCTAAACGACTTCTTTTACCAATCTGAAGGGAGTATGGAGTAACTGCTCAAGAAATGCTAATATGTTAGAAAGACCTAATAGGAGTCGGATTATATAAAGAACAGATGAACTTCTATTTATTGTTAGTTAAAGAATGTAATGGAGGCAATTTTGTGGGGTCATTTATGTAACAGAAAAGAACTACTATCATGTAAGATAGCAATGGCAAGGCAACATGTCTCTTTAGCAGAAAACTGTTAGTCTCTGCTTTGACACTACCCACATAGCTCAAAGATTTGAGATCTGACTTCCAAGTGGTTGAGGCTGAACCCCAACCCACAAGAAGTATGGGAGGGAAGAAACTGTGAGCCTTATGCATACTGATTAAGCACTTGTGTAGAAATTTTGGTCTTTAGCTCTATGCTGCTTTCAAAAAGTGATGTTGTTTGTACTGTTTCTTGAATGTTCAGGCTTTTACCAATTTAATGCTCACAGGCTCTGAAATGTTTTTCTACCTATGATTTTTTTTATAGGTTTGTGAAGAATGTATTGGAGAAAGAGAGAGCTGTGCATTGGTGGAGAAGCTCAACTACCAGAATGAAGACATTCGCATTTTTTTTTTTTTTGTCTGTGGAAAAGAAGCACCAAAGTCTATCAAAGAAGCATCTAAAGATGTTCCTGTATCAGATCATCGGATTTCAAAGCGTTCCAGGAGGACAAGCTCTGGGAATTCAATCAGTTTGAATGTCTGGTTCCACATTCGTCCATCAGTTGAAACTCATGATATGGGAATCTTTAGGGGCCTGCTATAGATGCTGAATCTACAAGCCAGCTCTGCTCCATTTTTTAAAAAGGGTTCTATTGGCATTTTGCTTATCCATCTTTGCTATGGAAGATTTTCTTTTTATTATCTTTATTGTCTTGCCTGCTTTGGACCACACTCAAACAGTTTACCTGTGGTCTTGCTACATTTGGATCGTTAAGGAGAACCAGAAGCTTCACAGAGGCAATGTTGAGATTGAAGGTGACTTAGCTAATCTTGCTGCCAAGAGTATTTTTCCTGGGGATATTCTTTGGGTCAGAGACTCTGAAATCTTTGAGAACCGTGACATAGCAGGTGCAGTTGCAAATTTGATGTGCAGATGTTTTTTATGGTTCTACGTGTTTTGGTTTATGTGTTTCAGATGAGATTCCAGAGGACAATGGTGATATACTGAAGGTTGAGGAAGGCTTTAGAGGGACGCTTTTGTCATCAAGTGTTCCAGAACAGCCTTGTCAGGATATAACATTTGGTGAATGAGTTTCTTTCTGTCAGATATATGGTTGCATAGCTGCTGTCGTAAGCTAGTTAAGGTCTCGAGAAGGTGATATTGACTGCCTTGTTCTTTTTTTTGGTTACATATCAAAGTTTTCTCAACAGAAATGACCAAATTCGTGTTGATTGCTGCCCTTTTAAAAGACCTTTTGGGCGTTGCTTGCATGCATACACAGCACATTCACCAAAGCAACTTAAGTTTCAGTATACTATTTTAGCTTTTCTATTGATGGTTTAGGCATGCCCTTGCTGTCTTTACATGCGCAAAAACAAGGCTGGAAACATTTTCCAGGCAGACGAGTTACCATGCTACCTTTGTGTTTCAGTCTTTCATTTTCCAACTAATGTAATTTTGCCTTGTACCTGGTGGCTGTGCAGAGATCGGCTTGATGAAAGGGAGAAAGCCTTAAGGTGATGCAGAGCAGTGTGTTGGTTTTTCATGCTTTTTTTACTACAAATCCGAAGCGTTTGCAATGCAATTTGACGTGCCCTGCACTCCTGTTTATAGTTACTCTTGTTTGCTCACCGGTTGGTGCTCATAGAAACGAGTCTTGAAACCAAATGCAGCCATGGAGGATCTCTTCGCCTGTGCAAAGACACGATTCTCTGCTATCCTTTTTTTTTTCATTCTGAAAATTAATCGTCATCTCTTGCTACTGTTCTTTTTTTTATTTGAAGCAATTCTTATCCGAATTGGTTAGTTCATGACGAGCGGACAAAATGTTTTGGACGTTGACGTACGGGATTAAGGGAAAAAATAATGTTCCCAAATCAACTATTGTAATTTTAAACTTGCATAAGCTTGAACTTGGATGCATAACTAACAGGCATGCCCTTATCCTATTCTGTGGGTCTGGCATCGTGACAACACATTTTATTATTATACACGATTAGATATATTGACTTCTCTTGACTGACCTCACTCATCAATCATCATGCATGTACTAGTATATATGGACTACGAAAAAAGTGTTGCAAGTGGACTAGAGCTGGGATTTCTGGTGCCACTCCGATCCGTCAACATCTCGGGCATAGCGGCATGACTGACGCGGCAGCCGATCCAGTCCTAACACTACAGTAAGCAAACTTGTGTTGTAGCGCACGTTGGCGGGGCACGAGTCGTGGCCCATCAGGGCACGCGGTTTCGTTTCGTTTCTTGGCCCGCTTCAACGAGCCAGCCGGTCGACGCGGCAAGTTCGCTGACGCCGCGACCGGCGACCCCACAGCCACAGGTCCACAGCACCAGGCGGTTTCCGTGAAACAGCTGCGGCCCCGGGCGGCCTTCTGTTGGCGTTGGCAACCCAGCAGCTTACGTTCGCCTGCAGTGGCGCTGCCGTCACCCACCCCGTGTTCCTCCCTCCCTCAGCACAAACTTGGTTTGACCATGTGGTTACGGCTAATCATGATCCTAGGCAGACTTTTTTGACTGAAATGCCCTTCGATGGCAACTCTCGTGAGGTAGTAGAGTCGTGGGGGCACACCCAAACACTCAACTTCTGACTACTTCTCCCTCGCGTTGCTTCAGATTAACATAACATGTACCTTGCGTTAAACTTAAATAATCTACCAACATGTTCGCCGCTCAACTCAGCGGTAGTATTAGATTATCATAATGGTGTGTTACTAATGACGCACTGTGGTTATGCTGTTCTTTGCACATGCAGCACATGCTGATGACGACGGTTTCTCTGTGAGAACTGAGAACGATTGAGAGCAACGCATACTGTAGTGTAGGTCGGACCCTACCCTACAGTGAGCAGGTACTCCTATACTAGACCTGGGCCTATGCCCGTTGAAAAGGACCGGCAGGGTGAATTCTGTGTGGCTCGGCACACGGGCCATAAATGCGATGGCACAGTATCTTCGCAGGGGACAAAGGTATCTTCAAAACAGCTGGGCTGGGCAGTTAATTCCTGATCGGCAGCCAGCCGAAACGTCTGAGAGAGGACGAACTAACACAATAAGCCAAGTGATACAACAATCTAATCTCTTTCTTTGTTAAAAAATATTTTCTTTTCTCTCCCTCCATTTGCTTGAGTGGGACTGGCTGGATGGCTGCTTGCATGTGCATGCACCAACAGAACAGCAGGACCACGGGTGGTGGCGGGCCAGGAGCATGGTAACCTGCGCCAAGCGCTCGGCGCCGGGTACGTCGCCAAGTACATTATCTCCTCTATTCTCTCCTCCTCCACCCAGACACCAAACGATTGCGTGTGTATTTACTGGTGTATTATCGACCGCCCGGCGACGAACTGTATGGCCGACTGCTATTATTTTGCCCCTGAAGTGGATTGACAGCGCGTAAATTACCGTCTGGGGAAGCATTTTACACTTGTCTGATTAATGACTATAATAATATGATCAAAGCTGAAAAGGGACGGCTGGATTATTATTTGCACAACGCTTTGACTGGCAGCTGCTACTGCTTGGAAACCTCGAGAGCCTGACGAGGAAGACCGGATTGAATCAGCGTGGAAGCATAACCTTTATTATAGTATTTTCTTTTATTGTCATTGCAATGGTAGAAAAAAACACAGCACGAAGAAAATTAGGATTACATTTGTTAGGGTGATTGGTTTAGCCATCACCAACAAGTCTTTTCTCTCACAACAAATTAGTATTTTTCTTAAAAAAAAAAAAGTACCAGGCAGCTAGCCCAAGCCAACTTAACAAGATGACGTCGCTACATGGCTAGGCGTGTTTTCCAGGGTGCTGTATGCCTATGCTGTGCTGTGTACTAGCACAATCACGTATTCACGTCACGAGACGAGATCATGACGATTCGTGACGACCGACAATTCATTAGCCGGCACTAAAACAGCTGTACAGATACCGCGATGAGAAACACAGTTTTGTACGTTCCCGTGTCCGAAACAAATCTCACCTCACGAGGAAGCCAGCCTTTCTTTTTTTGCTACTTGTGCACACACGACACGAATCTAACCTGCCAGCTCTCGTAAATAAATTATTACGCTGGTGGAATCACAATCACTGCTCCCAAACGAACCCTTTGCCAGGGATGGACAGCGCAGCTGCAGCTGCTACCTGCTAAGAACAAGCAGTCCTCCTCCGATCCGGCGGCAACAGCGACGCCTTAGCCATGGCGTGGGCGCAGGAGCCAACACGCCCACGACGGGACGGACGAGCCGAAAGCGAAACGCGTCGACGACGCTGCAGTGCAGTTCCTTCAAGGAACTGGGTGTACTGTTACCGGAAAGTAGCGTGGGGAGAGAAAAGGGCAGCGATTAATTAAGTGCAAGCAAGGCATTAGCCATAGCCCATAAGCCACTGCCCATTGATTCATCACTATAATAAATAAATAATTATTGGGTGGCCTATGCGTGCTGGGTCTGAAGGATCATGTTTAATGCCTACCTCTTTAATTAATCATCACGGATTAATTTACGATTTTTTCTGTGATAGATTAATTAAGCCCCACCGTTGCCTGTACTGCACACGCCGAGCCGATGAGGCCGATGATCGATCACAATTCGCAGGCCAATCACGGATCCTCTTACCTGCGAAATAACGAAAATACCCTGTCGCCCCCGCGGGTCTCAACTAATCAACTCTCTTTCTTCTTCCTCTTTCCGGACGGACCCGCGTCCTCGCTATTCTCCTCTTCTCGCAACGGCGAGTCGGTGACGCCGCCCCAGTCCCGAACCTTCTTCTTGCCTTCTCCGTTTCCGGGAACCTGGTTGTCTCGTAGCCCCACCACACCGACGAGCACGCGGCCGCGCCGCCTTCCACTGAAGCGTGCGAAGCTACTCTACTCGACTCCAGGAACATCTTCTAGTCGTGGTAGTCCTCCTCGGCCTCTGTCTCTCTACTACTGGACTGGCTGCCGTGGGCCGTGCCGTGGAGTGGGGATCCGTCCGTCCGGACTGCCTTCTTTTCGCTGGTAAGGAAGGAAGCATTGGGGATGAATTATTGTATTGTTCAAAGCGCGAGTTCTGTTCTGCAGGAATCAGCATCCCTTGCTTGCTCTCGAGCAATGGAATCCGAATCCTGCTGTCCGGGATAAAATTCGGAAGTCCCAGTCCATCCGGCTTGTTTTAGATTTTGTGTTTGTTGTCCGTAGTACTACTACTAGTAGTTTGTTTTCCAGAAAATTTGGCGGTTCTCAAAAGGGAAACAAAAAAACTCGTTCATGATTTTCAACTCCTTTTCTTTTTTCTCTGTCGCTAGGAATAATCCAACACATATGCATAAGTCTGGAATTGCTTGTGAAACATAGCTGATAGCTGGGAACAGAGTTCTGGAGAACATGACATCAGGCACCGTTAATTTATCATCTCATCGTTAATAATATCGCTGGGAATAGTCCAACAGATATGCATATAGGTCTAGGATTTTTTTTGCGTGACTTAGCTGATAGTTCCGGAGAATGTGAACTGCATCACATCAGGCACCGTTAATTCATCATCTCAGCCTTTTTTTTTTTTTTTTGGAAAACTTATCTCAGCATTTTTGACTGCCTGTTTGGTGAATTCGGTCATCGGATGGCATGTTTGCTGGGGTGCGTCAGCCGGGGATTATTTCAGCCAGGTAGTTGACAAGACTGCCTATTTCGTCTATGGACCACGATTTATGATGGCCTTAGTTGCTCTCAAAACGTTGTTGCCACACCAGATCCGATTGGATTTTTGGGCACCCAAGTTATGGTGCTATTAACTCTACTGGATCAGAAAATGACATCTCTGTTGTTTTCTTTGTTTTTCTCCTCTGTCCTTTTGCTCTTGTTCTGCTGCTCTGAACAGGTGGCTTGCATTCCATCCTAATCCGAGTCTGCTCAGCAAGGTTGAGGGGAAAACTTTGGGTACTCGTTACTGTTAGGGAGTCAGTCTACTAGCTACATTCATGATAGGCCAATAAGTTGGAGTTTCATAATTTGTTTCCGCTATGAGACATTCATATCTTTAGGAATTTCTTAGCTTTTGTGTAAGTATATAGGAATATATCAGGAATTGCTTGTGAAGCTATTGGGATTCAACTGCAGATTTAATTGATGCATATGTGTTCTTTCCTGTGCCACACTTCCATCCATTTGCATATAGCTGTGGTATGTCAACAAAACAAAATGCAATAAGGAGAATTTTTGATTCTTTACAGCACATTTGTGATGGCCACAAACCCTGCCTTTATGTGCTTGAACCTCTAAGCTCAATTTCTTGACCTGTCATACCTGCAACTTTCTTGGTGACTATGGTTGTATCTATTTATGTGTTTGGTGTCCAGTTACAGCACACATGCAATCATTGGCATTGTGTTTTATATCTTATTTGCAAGTATTTTGCTTACTTTTATTCTTCCCTTTTATATTGAACTCAAGAGCAATTTAATATGGAGCACTGCATGCGAAATGCAATATTCCACTAGTACATAGTAAAAGAAAAGAGAGTACCTAGGAACACATAGATATCCTTTCCCCACAAAAGAAAAAAAAGAAATAGGCATCTAAGAAAGGTACGCGAATCACAGCTGACAAGGGTTCAAACCCTAGTTGTGGCGCTTTTCACCCAAAGCTCCGACCAATGAAGCTAGACTATGTTCCTTGCATGTCGGTCGATGTCCCATGTGGTACTCCCACATATGCTACAATACCTACACAGGCGCAATTCCTTACATCCCCGTGATATCATGGTTCACGGAATATCACATGTGGTACTCCTGCAGGTGCTAGAATGCATTCACCGACACAACACGCAGCATTAAATACTATACAACACAGTATGGATACAGAATCCGTCGGATATTTCACTAAAGTTGCCTCTTATATAATGGTGTGGGGCCACAAACATGCAAGGGTAAAAAGCATCAAGCATGCAAACATACACTTATCTAATTTCTCATAGTACCGATTTGTTATGAATTGATTATAGCTATTGATTTCACAAGCTGATGACCTTGTGTCCTATTTGTAAGGGGTACATAAGTTAGCATGACTTGTTTATGGCATTTTGTTGCTAAGGGGCTAAGCACACCACATGGGGATGCGCTATAATTTTGTTGGATATGGCTGTGACATGTTTAGATTGGGTGTTACACCTAACATGGTTTGCGCTGCTTACCCTTAAGTCTTACCGAATTATCTCTGCACCCCTGTCTTGCGTTTTTCATTATATGCCAACTGTATGATTTTCCTTTACTTACCATTTGAACCACAATTGTTTGCATGACTGCACATATTTTCGATTGGAGTTTGAATTGTTGTAGGCTCTTAGAGACCAACTAGTATTAATTAACCCATTAAATGACTGTATATGCATCTTTTCTCTGCTGTCTGTTAATTCCCAATCACGGCATCTTTTCTTTGTTTCACTCCCCGGGCGTCACTCCCCAACCTAGGACGTTGAGGCCTCGCTCCCTGCCTTGGCTGTGACCTATGGGAGCCAACGAGCGCCCGCAGCAGCGAGCACCACATGATTAATAATGATGACCACCGTCCACGTGGGTCAGGGGGGGAAATAGCAGGGAAAGGGCCAGGTTGTCCCAAATGAAGCCTAATGGGGACCCCAGAGCCCCTGGTCGCTGATGAATTCCCCCAGATAGATTATCGTCTGTTTTTGCACGCATGTTGTAGTCAGTAACCATTTATTTTACATTTTAGTAAAAGGTTTCCTATTATTTTCCACATTGTAGTTGACATTATTCCTTCTCTAGTAATGAAATGATTACCATATCCAAGATAACATTCAGATGCAAATCTGAGTAGCACCCTGACCAGCCAACAGTTCTGTGTAGTTGAACTGGTGATTCTTTTATATGCTTGAGAGTCTGCAAGCATTTTTATTTCTCAAAATGCAATCGCTTGGGTCCCACTGGGAAGTTTATTTTAAGTAGTGATTGTCATTTGATTTCATGTGTTGAATGGAAAATCAATGTGTCTTGTTTTTTCCTTACAAGTTCACACTACTGTCGTTTCTCTACTATCTACCAGTATCTTGTTTATTTATAACTTCAGTTCATCTTATCTCTGTCTGTTTGTCGTATCCAGTTGATGTCGTCATGCTGAGCATTTTGTGGTAGACGCCAAGATCATCTCTTTGGGTTCCAGCATATAACTCCTGCCCACAAAATTTGCACTAGAAAATATGTCGACACAGGCCTCTAACCGGTCATACAGATATCCAGACAATACCCAACTACCGCCGTACCACAATGGCAATCCAATGCATGTTGGGGGCAATGGTAATTACTATGTGCAACAAAATCATGACGAAGTTAACTACATTTCCTCTGATGATGGATCACAGAGCAGTAATTCTAGAGCTCAAGGTTTTGAAGCACAGTTTTGCACCCTAGACTCGTCTTCAGCCAATTGTGTTTATCCTTCACATAGCTCTACCTCTTCTCAGAGTATAAGTGGAAGCCCTTTGTCTCAGCAAGAGATCCACTCTGATCATGCATATGGTTCCTCTCCAAGTGCATCATGCATCACTCAGGTTCCCACCTGGACACTTAAGGATCTAGAAAATGTGATGCTTGGACCCGATTCTGACATAGGTAGCCCTGACAGTTCCTTTCTGCCTGGCACTGCCTTGCATGAAAACAACTGGAGAGAACTTTTGGGAATTCAAACGGGGGATTTGAGGCAGCTAATTATAGCATGTGGTAAGGCTGTTGACGAGAATGCTTACTATATGGATGCACTGATGTCTGAGTTAAGGGAGATGGTTTCTGTCTCTGGTGAACCGATGCAACGTCTGGGAGCTTACATGTTGGAAGGTCTTATTGCCAGGCTTTCTTCCACTGGACATGCCCTGTATAAATCTCTGAAGTGCAAGGAGCCTACGAGTTCTGAGCTCATGTCTTATATGCATCTTCTTTATGAGATCTGTCCATTCTTCAAGTTTGGTTACATGTCTGCCAATGGTGCCATAGCTGATGCTGTTAAGGGTGAAGACATTATTCACATCATCGATTTTCAAATCGCTCAGGGTAGTCAATGGATTTCTATGATACAGGCCCTTGCTTCAAGGCCTGGGAGGCGACCATACCTAAGAATCACTGGCATAGATGACTCGAATTCTGCTCATGCCGAGGTGGTGGACTGGATATGGTTGGACAGAGGTTGCACAAAATGGCCCACTCTTGTGGTCTTCCCTTCGAGTTCAATGCTGTGCCAGCAGCTAGTCATGAGGTTGTGTTTGAAGATCTTTGTGTAAGACCTGGGAGGCCATTGTTGTAAATTTTGCTTATCAGCTGCATCATACTCCTGATGAGAGCGTGAGCATAGAAAACCATCGTGATAGAATATTGAGAATGGTCAAGAGCCTCTCTCCTAGGGTGGTAACTCTTGTAGAGCAGGAGGCAAACACAAACACGGCACCTTTCTTTCTTAGATATATGGAGACTCTTGATTATTACACAGCGATGTTTGAGGCAATAGATGTTGCTTGCTCCAAGGATGATAAGAAGCGCATTAGCACAGAGCAGCACTGTGTCGCAAGGGATATCGTCAATTTAATTGCTTGTGAAGGCGCGGAAAGAATAGAGAGGCATGAGCCTTTTGGAAAATGGAGGGCAAGGCTTGCAATGGCTGGGTTCAGACCATACCCGTTAAGTGCAGTGGTGAACCGAACCATCAAAACACTTCTTGACAGTTACCACAGCTATTACAGGCTTGAGGAGAGAGATGGCATCCTCTATCTTGGCTGGAAGAACAGGAAGCTGGTAGTATCTTCTGCCTGGTGCTGATATTTCCAATTCTTTCGAAGAATCTTTGTTAAGGTATATTGCTGGCACCTCACAGATCTTTAACTGCTTATTATCCCAAACTCGTAGGCATGTCTGTGACAACTTTTAGTCCAAGCTTGGGACCACATCAGGTCTTTCAGATGATATGGTATATCTTCCATTTTGGCAAGGAAACCAATTAATAATATCTGACTCTGATTGCTATTTCCCAAGCTTGGAATTGCCAGTCTTTTTGGTAGCAATATAGTTCTGTATTTAGGGGAGGAAACAAGTCAATGATAGGTCCCATTATACCGTTTCAATAAAATTTGACTGGGATTATAGCCCAATGTGAGTGTCTTCTACCTGAAGTCCACGTATAGAATTGTTGTATTGGTTTTGTGAAATCTCATAATCTTACAGAGCAATGGACCGTTATGCTTCTTCCGTCGGCTGTTCCTTGATGCATTTTATGCTGTATTGCTGCATGATTACATAAATCTCTATCGAGAAAAGTTTGTTTATAGCGTGAACTATTCATGCCATTCATATGTATTCCTTTAAAGAGCATTGTTGCTTAGTTTCTTTCTATTTTGTTCCCTGCAGGTTCTTTCGTGGCTTTTTGCGTTGTGTTCAGCACATGAATCCAAGGTGGAACGTAAACTTCAATATGAAGATTGCACAATCATAAACAAGCTGGTTGCTTTCTTACTGTTCGTTGCCTAGCTTTGCAACTCTCCCATGCTCACCATCATCTCGGATTAGCTGTTCATCTCGATGTACTTACCATGACTCAGTTCCATCCTTATATAGGTGCAAACAGTAGTTTCATCACCCCCTTGTACTGGTCTTTGTATGTTGGTAGAATCTGGTATCAGCTTCCGAATCTGGACTGCTGAATCATGTATGTTTCATTTAGTAAGGATTTGACATTAGGCACAATGAGTGCCATTAGATTCTGTATATGTACAACCTGCTTCAGATGGTGTATTGTACGTACTTATACAGTCTGGGTGATTTTTTTTTTAAAACTATGCAGTCTGGGTGATTTACTTGGGTGTTATGAGTCTTATGACTAGTTTGGTTATCACAGTACTGCACTGTTCGCGCGTTAAACTCTTGTTTGGTGGTTTGTAAGTTTTGTTCTGCATTGGTAGGCAGGGGCAACGAGTGAAGTGTGAATGCCTTTTGCGATGCTGACATTAGTATATGGCAGCACGCCTGATGCATGACTGAACCACTTTACCGAATATGGCATCTTTGCTGCGGTCTCTGCTGAATGGTGACGCTGCCTATGAATGTATTCAGAGCCATCTGTTGACTGTTGCTTTACTGCAAGCCTCAACCTCTCTGCAAGCTTGCGCTGTGATTGATTTGCTTTGAGGCAAATCAGTTGATCGGGATTTGCTTCGCAGAATGGCAGAATCCTGACAATATCAGTGGAGCACCTCATCTTCTGCAACAAATTCAATTGCTGCCAGCTCTGTTGATTGCCTATTTGTTATGGAGGCGTCAACTAACCACGGAGTTTAGAACTCGAGAAGGATCGTGGCGCCATTGCCCATCAGACTCGACCTTCTTCGCCATAAATATTGCAGAGTTGGGGTCGCTGCCACCCACACTCCATTCCCATCTCCCTTTTTCAGCACCATCTCTTCTCGGTAGCCATCTCTTCAAGGAAAGGTTCCTTATCTTTCTTCTTTCCTTGGGAGCCGAGAACCGGAACCGCCGGTGCTTTCCCTTTTTTCCCCGCCTCTTGTCTTGCTGCGCTGCGTCCAAATTCCAGTTGATCCGTCAATTGCTCAGGCGATAGTGGCGGTGGTGCATTTCTGGGATGGGGCTGCTCTTCTTGGAGCGGCTGGAGGGGGAGGGCGTGTTCAGGTGCCGGAGCTGCCGCGTGGACGCCGCCTCCAAGGACGCCATCATCTCCAGGGACTTCTACGGCCGCACCGGCCGCGCCTACCTCTTCGACCACGTGTACGTTCTTCGCAACCCCCACCCCCCTACCTCCCCGGTTCGCTTTGTTAGATTCTCGCGGCGACGGCTCCCATGGAGAGGGGAAATGGACTCCCCGTTTTGATCGCGTGGAATTCGGACCTCAACTCCTCATCGAGCGAGGTCGTCGCCCCAATGTGACCAAAACTAGGCTGCCGGCGCACCTCTGCTGCAAAGAGGATGCCTGTCTGTCTGTTTGAGGTTGATCCCGCTTTAGGCGAGGTTGGGGAACTCTCTTCAGGTTCAGGTCATTCGCAAATCGCAATAGATAGATGGCCCAGTACTAGCAATGCTGCTGTGCGTACAATATCTTTTGGCTTCCTTGTAGAACCATAGCATGTTCGGGACATGCTTGTAAATGCATTCATAGTTGGATTACGATTCTTGGCCTTAGTTCCATTTCTACAATCCTTGAGGCTGTGACGGATCTGGGCACATGTCTGGCCATCAGATTGTAGTCTTGTAGTAGCTTGCTTGGCAAATCAACACAGAACGTAGTGTGCTGTGGGATCTTATTCGTAGTGCTGGGGATCACATCGATGCTGTATTGAACAAGCAATACTCATAGGTGTATTTCAATGTGCACAAAGGCTAACACTGTATTGGTTATAACTGCACTCTACAGGTTAGAGCAGAAGCCTTAAAAAGAAAAACATTATCATTAACATAAACCTACTTCTTCTGTTTGCGACAACCGACAGTTTTGTATGATTGTATCCATTATCAATTTATCATACAGTCGTTCTGATAAAGTCACTGCTAGATTGTATAACTTGTAACCAAGCAGCAACAGGACTTAACCAGGTTGCTTGGTGATGGTTTGATGGTTATGACTGCACTCTACGGTGTCTGCTTTAATGAAAGATATAAACTCTTATCATGAACTTGACATAATTCTTCTGCTTTTTCACTGCCATTGTACTTGCTACAATGTTGTGTACCCATAGCCACTATCTGTCCCAAAGGAAGCTTTTTATACTTTCATTCTGATAAAGTCACTGCCTGATTGAGAATAAAGTGTAACCAAGCAGCTGTCTGCCTTTGATCCAAGCATACCTGTTCTGATATGGTTACTGAAACTTTCTTTTTGACAATATTTCAGTGTGAACATAAGCCTAGGCCCTAATGAGGATCGCTATCTTGTAACCGGGCTCCATACTGTAAATGACATCTACTGTAGCTGCTGCCAACAGATTCTTGGCTGGAGATATGTGAGTAAAACATAATTGGCTTACCTTGTGATAATGATTATCTTATTTTCATTGTTTCATGCTTGGCAGCAGACACAGTAGCAAAGTTACTTTATAAAAAACAATACAAAATATTCTGGAACAATTTGTTGAAATGGAAATAAAGCTGAATAAACATACTTATCATTTCTTCAAAAAGCACTGAACATCAAGTGGGTGGCTATGTACAACAAATGGAAACTGATGCTTTATTTTTTTTAAGGCAATGCTTTATTCATTTCTCAACTGGTGCTCGCATAAAACGCTTTCCTCGAACCATTTAGCTAACACTGAAGTCAATTCTGCTTCAGTTTCTGGGTTTAATCATTGGATTTCACAATGATTTAAAATCTATTCATCTAGAGATGTGAACACTATTTTGTTGTTCATATGTGGTTATTTTCCTCTATTCTTGAAAGTTGAGCTTTGAATTTTGTACTGTTGATGCAGAAATCAGAGGTGTATTTTTAACAACAAACTGGAAGCTACAGTCTACCCATGTATCTGTTTTTCATTTTTTTTTCAATTCTCTTTTTGTCATTTTTGCCAAAATGGTGGATGAGCGGTATAACTTTTTCTTCTCAACCCAGCATTGTGTCTTTATTTGTGCTGTTATATCCAGAAAAACAACAATTAACTACAGCTACTAGGATTATTATTGTATAATAATTGAATTGTTACAATGTCAAAGAGTAACACCATCATTATTTTTCTGTCCACCAGTGGCTCCTAATGTCAAAAACATCTCACGTTTCCTAGACATGTTATCATTCTGCTCCTCAATCACTGCATCATATTCATATACCACTTTCCACATATGATGCATCCTAATTCCTGGGTGATTGCTGCAGGAGAAAGCCTATGAACAAAGCGAGAAATACAAGGAAGGGAAGTACATCCTCGAGAGAGCTAGAATGGTTAAAGACGGGTGATGACCATTCAGATGTTCTTACTACTAACTTAAGCCAAATCATCTTGAACTCTGAGAGATTCAGATCCAGAAGTATCACTCAATTCACATGCCTCAGAACATTTGACACCTAATTCGCATTCCAATTAGGAATGCTACTGGTTGCAGATTCTTTGATTTGTAGAATATCACTGACTCTAAATGCTCTTAACTTGTTAGCAGTGGCAGCATTTGGTGAAATATTGATGATCTGATGAACTGAAACGAAGCTATTTATCTCTAGTAACCATTGTTATTCAGGCTTTCGCTCTTTGTGGACTTGTCTGGTTCGCGCAGGTTGGCCAGTGTGCCGCATGCGTCTCGAGAGTCTGCTCCATTATATAAAGCGCACTTCGCACCCGCCCACGGCTCAATTCGAAATCAGCAACGCAATCAATCGAGCGCGGTTCGATCGCCATGGAGCCGAACTAGAGACGTACTAGTACTGCATATGCTCACGTGGGGCCCCACACCTCTTGCCAGGCAGGGCAGCGGGCACCCAACCCATTGCCTTGCCGTCGTCGTCGTGTGATCCAGGCGTACAGAGCGCTGCAGGCTCTATATAAACGGCACCAAGGGGCTCGTGTTTCAGACGCCGCACGAAATCCAAGCGAGCTCTAACAACCTCTCGGCGCCTCCAATCCAAACTAGCGGGGGCAGGGCGGCGACCCCAACGGCTGCGCAGGGGCGGAGCTATGCCATGCAACTTTTTTTTTTTTGTCTCTTCATATTTTCTTGTTTGGCCAGTATGTCTAGTTGAGTTGTGCTTCAATTCAATTCAGTATACCAAACGATAGCGGCGGCTGCATGCGTTGGACAACAAATAATGACACACATGAATCATTTGTAGACAATAGTTATGTCGTGGTCGTATACCACGGTCACAGTGATCGCCTGGTTAATGTGTGCAACGATGGCATAACTCAAGGGACAATGACACGAGATTTATACTGGTTCGGGGCAAGATCGTGCACCCTAATCCAGTGTGTGTACTATCCGAGCTCAATGACTCGTACCGGGGCGAGTACAAGCGGTCGAGAGAGGGAGATGAGCTCCCAAGTCTCTGTGAGTGTGTTGCGGATGGGTGTGTTGGAGGGTGGAATGCTTGAAAGCTAGAGAACTTGCCTTCTCCGATGGCCGGTGCCCCCTTTTATAGTCGCAAGGGGGGATGCAAGAGCCTCGCTGAGAGAAGGACTTGGGGGGAGAAGGAATACAAAATTCGAGGGGTGAAAGGGAAATTGGCGCAGGTTTGCGGGGCACGCCCCGGATCGCCGGCGTGCGCCGCACGCCGGATCGCCGGCGCGGCGCACGCCGCCGCCGCCCCTATGCCGTAGTCTGCCCACGCCGCTGTAGAGTTTGTAGGGGCGACTCCATATTCTGAGGTCACTGCACGCCAGCCATCGAAGCTCGGAGCTCGTGGTCGGTTGTGGAGGAAACATCGAGCCACGCTACCGCCGCCGCCATCGCCTATACGTCTTGTCAACCGCTGTGCATCGCGCCGCTGTCCGCGTCAGCCCGGGGCGGCGCCGCTCGGACATAAATGCATGTACCTTGTGTCGCAGGAGAATGTGGACAGGAGAGCTCGATGGAGAGCTTGGCCGTCGCCGAGGTCGCCCTTTG
Organism: Hyparrhenia diplandra; assembly: GCA_015847255.1. Classification (NCBI taxonomy): domain Eukaryota; kingdom Viridiplantae; phylum Streptophyta; class Magnoliopsida; order Poales; family Poaceae; genus Hyparrhenia; species Hyparrhenia diplandra. The sequence continues at coordinate 127,810 of JADLZK010000010.1, forward strand.
TCTCGTAGCGGTTGTCTGTTGCGCTCGGGCGCGACATGGCGTGATCGGGCAAGCCATACCGCCGAGACCTCCGGGAGATTTTGTTCTCCCCGTGATATCTCGCCGAGGCCGCGGACTCCCGACAGGTAGCCGCGCCCTTGTCGACCGCGTGGCTGCCCGAGCCCTCTGTTGGAGGAGAACCGTGAGAATCCACGAGACCTCGTTCGAGACGGAATGGTGCTCGTCGGTCGAGCTTGAGTTTGAGGTCGCCGCGATATGAGAACTCGTTCGAGGCGGAGAGTGGTTGTGGGGTCGAGCTCGTGCTGGGGAGCCCGTCTCGATGAGAGCTCGTTCGAGGCGGAGTGGCGGTCGTCGGTCGAGCTCAAGCTCGTCTTGCGAGACGGGCCGGGCTCGTCGGTTCTGCTCGCTCATGGGCTGGGCCCGTCCTCTAATGGGTTTTTGTTTCGATTTAAGTTTTTTTTTTAAGGATAACCGGAATATCTGTATTCCACAAGTTATGTCTTAAAATTTTCATCCAATTAGCCTACTCGTTTAGTCAGGTTTTTCTCTCTTCCAATCTCTCCCTAGCTAAAAAACAAATTATTAAGTCGAGTTGGATGCATCAGCTATGCATCAGACTTTCAGATGCCATAAAACTATTTTATCTTATCTTATGTCAATAGATTATATTATTAGAATTCACGTTCATATTGGACTATTTAATTTTAATAATTGTAGGATCTGATTTTTGTGTCAGATTATTAGAGTGGTAAATTGAAAAAATATTTTATTAAACTGCAGAGTTATTGAAATATGAAGAGGAGTGGTGATATTGCCTCTCTTTTCAAAAATATGCATTAAAGGATATTTTCTGTAATAACTTCTGTTAAGAATAAGTCAAAAAATAAGATGTGTAAATTAATAGCCTTTTGAATGATTGCCTAGTGACTTTTTATTTAGTAGGCTATCTTCTTATAATCGCGTGAAGAATAAATCATCAACACTTTCATGGCTATTAGAAGGCGGAGGCCTAACAAGAAGTAATAATGATATATTGTTCTGATATGATATTTCAATTCCATGTTAAAAAAGCTATACTTTGTTAAGACATAATTGATATGAGGGTGAATCTCGAAAGCAAAGGGAGGAGGAAATATCAGAGGAGTCTAGAGTACCCAATAAAAATATCAAGTGAGGGAAACTGAGGAGTGTCGCTTCTTCTATAAATCCACGCTAGTGCACCGCCATAAAAGCATTTAGTGAAAAAGCAACCGAAAGAAATTGACAATTCCTCTTTTTACCTACTTTTTATAACATGTTTCTCAATATAGTTCTATTTTATAAGCTTTGTATATATTTTCCTCTTTAATTACGTTTTGTAAGTTATATATGCTTGTATACCACCATGTTAAATTCAAGAGCGCGGCACACAGGAAGGACCAAATTAAAACTGACCAGAAAGAACCACGTGATTGTATGAATTCAGTAATGGCAAGCTCAACTCTCACCCGGATGCGTTCCTGGCGATCTGTTGGGTCTGGGTCACGATGGTGTCCTGGAGATTAGCACCTTGCTCATCAGTATATCCCGCATTCTCCAGGCATAAGATAATGAAGCTCATATACCTGACACTGGACGTGAGCATTTCCCAGAAACGAGGGACGGCGAGCTCGTGGATGAAAATCTAAACAAGTTCATCAGAAAAACGCGGGCAATAGCAATACGTATGTGGTGCCAACCGATGGGCTATGTCTGCATACCGAGCAATGGGCGTAATCAAGCATGGTGAAAAATGTTGAAGCAGATCCGGGCCGTTGGTCTGCTCCATGATCCATTAGCCACCTCAATAGCCGCTGCAAGACTTCGTTTAACTTATGCACCTCAATAGCTCCTTCAGAGCTGCCTCCCTGAAACTGGAAATGCTAGGTTCCCATTTTAATAATCGATTGACAGGCAAAACAAAAGACGTGTGGACTACTACAAACTACACCTAGCTTCAAACCGTGAGAAAGATGAGAGGCTGCAACGAACCAGCATAGTCGTAAGTACTCGCCCATCCTGCCACGCCAATGCCCGTGACGGGCGCTCTTACCTGAGACTTGTGTTTGACCTGCAGGTCGGAATGTGTCATGCAGCGCGGTGTGGCGTCGCCGGAGGCGCTGCAGCTAGCACGGCGGATCATGGGAGTTGGGGTTGCCGAACACGAGCTGAAGTGCATCGCCCGGCTCGTGATTGATGAGCAGGAGGTGTGGGAAGCTAGTCTATGATTCGCTCGGCCCTGTCTTAGACTATTATACTGCTTGTCTGCTTGTCGTGCTGCTGGATGCATGTGCCAGGCCGTTCTGCTAAGCACTGCGAATTGTGTGTTTCATTGGTATTCGCCGCCGCCACCGCCGGACCTCGTCGAGAAGTTTTTTTTTTTTTGGAAAAAGTTTATATAACCTACTCACCTATTGTAACTAGACTACTTTTACCCCTCTAAACTATGATACTGGGTATTTAACCCCCTCAACTTTACAAAACCATCTAAATAACCCCCAATGGTGGTTTTATATAATGGTTTTGCCAACTGGCATGCTGAGGTGGACTTTTTTCCTTATTTTTTTTTTTTTTCGTTGTTCCTTTCTGTTAGCGAGTTTTCGGACAAACCAGCAGATCACTCGAACCCTGATATGGGTGCGGGTCGGACTCGAATTTAAGGAACCAATGATTGGCGAGGTCATCATATTCTTCTCTAACTCGGTGATCGAGTCCGACCCTTAGAAGCCATGTTCCCGGAACGTGAGGAACGTGAGGGCGTGGTGCGTGGTACGACATTTTCAAAAAACTATGGAGCGAAGAGGGTATACAACTTTAGCTTGTACCAATTCCAAATGGAGCGCGTACCTAATCTAGATGGAACGTGTTAGGAGCGTTCCCAAAATACGATGCACTCGAGATGCTTCGATGGCTCCGCTTGAGCCTATTGCCCCCTTATTCTCTCTTGTCGGCGGATGGATAGATCTCAGCTTAGTGTTTAAGACAGTTGATGACAGATGCGGAGGCAACTTTAACAGCTCAACGTTCCGCCTATGTTTGTGGCTACATGTTCGCCGGATTGGCCGCGATCCCGGGACGCGTTATCGTGATTGGGAATGACGTTCACATTGTTTCCGCACCACGAGGAACGGGCATGTTCGGGACGGGAACGTGGGCATGTTCCCGTACCCGGCTTCTAAGGTCCGACCCGGGCGCCACCCACGTTCGCGTTGTAGAGGAAGAGCCCAGCTGGCGTTTAGCAGGGTCTGCCCGTCCCACGGCCCGCTTTCGAGTCCGACTCGTGCAACGCACAGGGACGCACAGGGCAGCAGTACCATCATCCACAGACGCGGCGTCGCGGCCGCAGAGCTATGGCATGGGCGAGAGCTCCACGGGCACGGCCGGCGCCAGGCAGAACTATGCCACGGGCGAGAGATACATCCCGCCCTATGCCTTCAGCATCTTCAGGCAGTATGATCATCCACAGGCGCGGCGTTCTGATGGCGACACAGAGCGAGGAAATAACTTTGTGGTTGCTGCGCCAGCGGACCCGGCTGGATCATCAGGCGCGGGCGGGCTTTGACTCTCTGCTGCTTCTTGTCGCATGGATAGTATAGAAGGAAAGGAACAAGCACACATTTCGGAGGAACACGGTCGGAGCACAGGAATTATTCAGACGTATCATGCGCGAGGCGGAGGACTAGGGTGGAGGCCGGCTTCAGATCCTTTGCGAGCGCCGTAGCTTTTTCGTCGCTATTTTTTTTTTTCAAAAATGTAATAATTAGTACAGGATTCACTAGCTAGGATTTGTCTTCTCTAGAGGGCTTCCTTCCCTTCGCGGTGTTGTACGTGTTCGAAATTTTTCTCTTAATGAAATATTGGTGAATGGCCCGAGCTGCTCTCCTTTGTCCTCTGGGTCGAGATGCTTGTCGCAATGCTTCGTGTATAATAGAGACGAGGAGGTTGATCCTATCGTGAGCATCATCCTGGACTACACCGCCGTGCTCGCCACCGGCCAATATGGGTACTGCGTCCGGTGATTCCACAAGCGCTCCCTGGCGGCGTTGCGAGTCGTGTCAACGCTTTCCTCGCCCTGGGCGACGACGACCTCGCCGGGCTTGTGCGGGGCGGCTTTTCCAACTACGTTGTCTGCAAGATGCTCATCGCGCGGCTTCTCCAAACTACACCGCAGAGATGGCACGCACAGGATAGCGATTATAGATGTCCAACGGGACGGCACGGCCCGTGACCCGGTCGTGTCGTGCCGGCAGGCACGATGTCGTGCAGTGTCGGCCCGTGCCGCCACCGTGCTCGGACCGCGCCTGCCGCCTATGGCACAGCCTGTGGGCTGTTTTTTTCAGGCCGTGCCGCCCGTGGGGCACGGTAACTTTAACGGGGCTGTGCCGGCCCACGGCCCACAGAGAGGGAAGGGGAGCGTAGAGAGCAGGAGCGCAGACAAGCCAGGACTCCGACGGCGCAAGGGAGAAACTTTGGCGGCGCCAGCCACCAGCGAGCTCGACCGCGGCCGCCGGCAGGAGGCGAGCTTGACCACGGCCACTACCACCGGCGAGCTGGACCGTGGCCACCTACCGCCACTGAGGCCAAGACTCTGGCGACACAGATCTGGCCGCGCGGCGTGGTGGTTGGGGCGCGCGCGGTGGTCAGGCACTCCGCTAGCTTGGTCCCCTAGGCGGCGCGGGGAGGAACTCCGCCGGCGGCGACGCGGGAGGGACTATGACAGTGGTAGAGCAGCGCGGGACCTTCACCTCGCGGCCTCACTCGCAAGTGTCGTGACATGGCTCGCGTGTGGTGTCGGCGAGATGAGCCTGGCTGGGGGTGAGGATATGGAGTCCTTCGGCTATGGGCTCGCCAAATTCCAGAATGTTATTAGTTGAAGGAACGGGCCACCACCGTGCTATGCATTGTGACCGGGCCGTGCCACAGGCCTGGGTAGCGGCCCAGGGACGGCCTGGTCTCTTGGGCCGTGCCAGCCCGGGCTCGGTGACCACCGGACGGTGCCGTGCTCGGGCCGTGCCAAATCAGCGGGCCACGGGCCGTGCCATCGGGCCACGGGCTGCATGGCCATCTATAATAGCAATCTGTAGTCCATGATTTGCCCAGCTGAGTCAGAGCGCGCCACGATGCTTAGATTGTTACTACGAACTGGCTGTCTGTGTGTCTAAAGCTGCACTGCGAATTGTGTGTTTGAATGACATTTCTTACCGACATACAGTGTCAAATATCTCTGGTTTTCTGTACAATGCTATGCCATTGTTGTACATATAGATTTGGTACATTCTATGCTTGTCCAGTAGTACTCCGTAGGTAGCATTTCTGTTTTGTATCCACCTTCCTAGTAGCTAGTAATTTTAAACCAGCGTACACGTAAGCATTCGCTATCCCTCCTGTCCTGTAACGCCGTCAATGCCCGCGCCGGCCGGGCGCTAGTTCGTTAGCTCAGACTGGCGTTTTCATTCGGCCTCTGTGTGGGACGTCTCATGCAGCACGGAGCGGTGCCAGCGGAGGCGATGCAGCTGGCAGAGCGGATCTCAGGGACGCGCATGCCGCGGACGAGGCATATGCTCAACTCCGTCGTCCGGCGGGTGATCGACAAGAGCAAGCCGTTAGCATTTGCTCCGTTGAGACTTGAGAGTCAGAGCTCGACACGATGCCTTAGACTGTATAGCGAATTGCAACAGGCACAATGCCGTTTCTGCTTGTTATGCTGCCCAAGGATGTGCCAGGCCGTTCTGCACTTCTGCTAAAGCTGCACTAGGAATTGTATGTTTGATTTTGATTGATTGGCATTGTTTGCTGACATGCACGGTCAAATGCCTCTGCTTTCTACTCCGTAGCCTCTGTTTGTATCCATGCTGCTAATGTTGTGCCAGATTAAGGCTTGAAGGAACGGGCCACCACCGTGCTATGCATTGTGACCGGGCCGTGCCACAGGCCTGGGTAGCGGCCCAGGGACGGCCTGGTCTCTTGGGCCGTGCCAGCCCGGGCTCGGTGACCACCGGACGGTGCCGTGCTCGGGCCGTGCCAAATCAGCGGGCCACGGGCCGTGCCATCGGGCCACGGGCTGCATGGCCATCTATAATAGCAATCTGTAGTCCATGATTTGCCCAGCTGAGTCAGAGCGCGCCACGATGCTTAGATTGTTACTACGAACTGGCTGTCTGTGTGTCTAAAGCTGCTGCGAATTGTGTGTTTGAATGACATTTCTTACCGACATACAGTGTCAAATATCTCTGGTTTTCTGTACAATGCTATGCCATTGTTGTACATATAGATTTGGTACATTCTATGCTTGTCCAGTAGTACTCCGTAGGTAGCATTTCTGTTTTGTATCCACCTTCCTAGTAGCTAGTAATTTTAAACCAGCGTACACATAAGCATTCGCTATCCCTCCTGTCCTGTAACGCCGTCAATGCCCGCGCCGGCCGGGCGCTAGTTCGTTAGCTCAGACTGGCGTTTTCATTCGGCCTCTGTGTGGGACGTCTCATGCAGCACGGAGCGGTGCCAGCGGAGGCGATGCAGCTGGCAGAGCGGATCTCAGGGACGCGCATGCCGCGGACGAGGCATATGCTCAACTCCGTCGTCCGGCGGGTGATCGACAAGAGCAAGCCGTTAGCATTTGCTCCGTTGAGACTTGAGAGTCAGAGCTCGACACGATGCCTTAGACTGTATAGCGAATTGCAACAGGCACAATGCCGTTTCTGCTTGTTATGCTGCCCAAGGATGTGCCAGGCCGTTCTGCACTTCTGCTAAAGCTGCACTAGGAATTGTATGTTTGATTTTTGATTGATTGGCATTGTTTGCTGACATGCACGGTCAAATGCCTCTGCTTTCTACTCCGTAGCCTCTGTTTGTATCCATGCTGCTAATGTTGTGCCAGATTAAGGCTCCGTTTGGCACGGCTTTCAGCGTCTTGAAGCCGTTTGGAGCCGTGTTGTACCAAATGGAGTACAATCAAACGGCTCCGATGAAAAACCCCTTAAATCGTTTTCTCTCACGTAGGTTTGAGATATGGTGGAGTCAAAAATAGCAACTCCGTCCGGCTCCACCTTGTCCTACGTGCCAACATGTGAGAGCATGTTTAAAAATGGAAATTATTTTTGCCGACGGTTCAGCTCCACCGATGAAGTTGTTCATATAGCCAAAGCCTAGAAAAAAATAAATTCACTAGCGAAGTGTAGCCGTGCCAAACAGGGCATAACCGTCCGTTGTTGCAAATTTTGCGTGCATGTTAGTGTCTGGCAATATAAAAGGTTCACCACTCAAGCTCAGACAATTTCCACACAAATGACACGCACCATAAACACGATTATAACTAATACCGATCCACATCCTAGAATCTTACGATATTATAATTCCATCCAACTTTTTTCACCTAAGCATTAACTTATAATAAACTTAAGTTAGACATTAACGACCTCTTTCCCCTCGGCTCTTTCATTATGTTTGGCCATTGTCACCCGAAGGTTGTCAGGATTTGGTCATGGGCACCGGTGGTTATGGTATTATGGGCTTATGGGGCAAGGCATAGTAGGAATATTGTTGCGCTCGAGGTTTCACTGCGAGTGGTATTGCTCTTCCTTCTATTCTATCGTCAATGCCAAGTCTTAAGTGTGCACGGGGGTGCATCCTAGCCGATGGGTATTCATTATTCCCTTGATCCTGTTCTGAGGAACGGGTGGCTTCTTCAAGGCCAGTGTGCGATTGTGCTTCTTTTGGGCATGAATTTGAGCCTGGTTTATCTTCGTCGATGTTCGCCTTGGCGTCGGCGAATCCCGACAATGCATGGTGTGGCTCCAGCAAGCACAAAAAGCTCTCAAGAGCATGTTTGTTGTTTTCTTCCCTGTTTTTCAAGATGTCCGATTAATCGTTTCTGGGCGGTCCCATGGCATCCGAGTGTGCGGTAGTGTCGATTTGTCGATTAATCGTCCGTCAGAGGCGATCCCATGGTTCGTTCAGCGTCCGCGCGTCTTGAAAAACATGTCCTTTGCTCGTAATCATAAGGGATTTTTTGTGCGAAGTGGGTTTCTTCCTTTGCGTCTCCATTTTGATTTTTTAAAAGATACATTGATTTGGTTTACGCACCTACTTTATACACTATGTCGAGATCGTAGTAAAAGAAATGAATTTAGAAAAGTCAAAATGAACTACATTTGGAACGGATAGAGCATAAAAAAATCAGGTATTTGCTCAAAAAATAAAAATGCTATTGACAAAAGCACCTGGCTATTTGTAAAGCTGGGATGCCTGGATTGGCGGCTCATCATATTCGTCTCTGATTCGGTGATCGAGTCCGACCCGGGCGACACGTCCGCGTTCTAGACGAGGAGGGGAAACAGCCCATCGCGAGATTCCCGTATATATATACACTGCACGCGTGCCCGCAAAATCTTCAACTTCTATACGCGATGGATTCCACCAAGCACCCGCCGCCCGATCCCGCCGCCGACATCAGCGCCAGGTTTGGCGCGATGCGGGTGGGACTCGTCGGCGACCCCTCCTCGCCGCAGCCGCAGCGCCAACCCGCCCAGCCCAAACCCCCGCTCCGGAAGATCACGGGGACGACTTGTTCAGGAAACTCGGACTTCCGGGGAGCTATGGCATGGGTGAGAGCCGGACGGGCGCCGGCGTCGGGCGGAAATATGGCTTGGGCGAGAGCTCCACGGTCCTCGGGTATGTCCCACCCTATGCCTCCACCAGCTTCTACGCCTCCCACTTCGGCAAGCACAGCCCGCGCCACAGCGGCGCCGCCGCCGCGCCCACCGCCACCGCGCCAGAGCAACCAGGCGTCAATGCTGGGCAGTTCGGCCCCAACCCTAACCCCATCGCCCCGCCGCCCAACCCGTCGGGGCCGCGCCCCGCGATCGTCGTCGACGCTGAGCGCCAGCGCCGACCTCTTCCAGCCTGCTATGCCCATGGCGGACCCCAATCTCGCCGCATACTGGGACGATCACGACTCCGTCTTCAACCCGAGCACGCTGTTCGCAAACCCGGCGGCCTACGGGTCGTGGGTCTCCGCGGCGGCGCCTCCGGGCCATTCGCTGGCGCAGGTCCGCTCGCGCCTGGTCGGCCGCCCGATGGCGCCTGAACTTCTGGCGTCCCCGGTGGCCTCGGCCCACGTGGCCAGCCTGCTCAACGACGGCGAGGAGCAAGCGCGCCGGAGCGTGCTCACCACGTTCAAGCGCGACGTGCGGTGCTTCATGGAGAGCAGCGCCCATAGGCAGGCCGTCCTCCTCGCGCTGGTTCGCGCCTGCATGTGGCGGCCCGACGAGCTCCAGGACATTGTCACCGCCGTGTACCGCACCAATGGCTTTCTGTCCGGCGTCGTTCAACACAATCACGGGTACGTATGATACAATCATATCCGAAAGAGAGAAGATCATCAATTCATCAGTTAGTCTATTCAATTCGCGTGCATAGGAGTAGTAGTAGATCTAAACAGAAACTAATAAATTTCAAATCCAAATGCAAACTAATCTCAATTCGTGCCTCAGGTTGGCAGCTCTGAAGGAACTGATCAGGGCAGCGGTATTAACTCATAGTGATCTCCTCAGGCCGATCGTGGACTGGCTCCTCCGTGAACCCCTGTTCTATAAATGCCCGGAGCTGCTTGAGCACTGCTTCGTCACGATGCCTTACGAATATAGCAAGGTGCGGCTCACTCCATTCCATTAGTTACGGAGTGCGCATCTGCCATAATCTGTACACTGAACTGACCAAGTTTATTTGTTTCTGATTGCCTTGATTTCTGTCAGATTCTGATCCGGTTTGCCATCGTGCACCATGCCTTGCTCCTCTCCTCGTCCTCTGGGTCGAGATACCTGTCGCACTGCTTCGTGTATGCGAGAGACAAGGAGGTTGATCCTCTCGAGAGGATCATCCTGACTACACCGCCGTGCTCGCCACGGGCCAATACGGGTACTACTACGTCCGGCGATCTATTGATTAACCTTGTTTCTTTCCCAAGATCGTCGCGCGTTCTACGTGAATGGAACGAACGAACTAACAAGAAACCCCATGTATGCGCTGGGGTGCGCATATGCACGCAGCAACTATTTCTTGCAGCGAGTCATCGAGTGCGGCGGCGAGCGTCTCCAGGTGGCCATCGCCGAGCGCGTCGCGGCGGACGTGGTGAGCCTGTCGTCGGACCAGTTCGGGAGCTACGTGGTGGAGTCGTGCTTCCTCCAGGAGCGCTCCGTGGTGCCGCTGCAGATCGTGCTCAACGCGTTCCTCGCCCTGGGCAACGACGATCTCGCTGGGCTCGTGCGGGGCGGCTTCTCCAACTACGTCGTCAGCAAGTTGCTCATCGAGGCCAAGAACGTAAGTCGTCGTCGTTGTTGCTGTCCCGTTAACTACTTTGGTTCTGAACTTTTGATTGACATCTATAAACTTGGCGTTGGATCGTTATCTGACGACGACTGAACTGCTGCTAATTTGGTCGATCGGTCTACATGCGTGCAATGCAGCACAAGCCGGCGCAGGCGAGGGAGCTAGCGCGGCGGATTGAGAGGCTTCCGGCGGCGATCCACCGTGAGATGCACGCGCGCGGGTGATGGCGGTCGTCAGGAAGCTGATTCACATGCCGGCAACCAGGCTTTACTAGCCGATAGATGATGTTCTGTATTAGTTGTCTGTCATTGTGTGTGTTAGTGTGTACGTGCTCGTCTGCACTGTCTGTAGGGTTGTGTGTACGTATTACGCTAGGCGAGCCAGGTGTGATATCTGCTTTGCTTACCATGGGATCTGTGTTCCACGTCCAATCCAATTAAGCTAGTAGTATGTGGTAACTACTTTTTGTTCGGATTGAGTTGTAAGGTAACATGTTTTAGCGTCTCTGTTGCACTTTTCATGGTTCTTTGCTCCCCCGTCAATTAAGCTTGTAGTATGTGGTAACTGCTTTTTGTTGGGATTGATTTGTGAGGTCAAATGTTTTAGCGTCGTCTATGTCGCACTTTTTTTTTCATCAATGTTTATCAAGGATCTGTTCAGAGCATTATAATAGTTTTCGCACAAGTTTTTTTTTTCAGGGGCTCTTATCCTCCCACCATTGTTTCAAAGTTTAATTGTGATTTTGCTTTGTTTAAATATTTCTGTGATTTTTCCTTATCTTTTTAAAACGGGCAGATTTACGCCTATGTTCTATTTAGAGGAGTCAATAGTTCATTCATGCAAACAAAGAGTAATTTTCCCATCTTGTGATTTTAACGCCTATTTTGACATCGAATATTTGGGAAACATTTAGCAAAGTTTATAACAAGTTAAAGGCTAATCTTGTTCTTATTTCTTTAGATTTTTTTTTTTTTTATTTCATTTGTTTTTCAATGTGATCCCAATATATACAAGCAGTACTATGATACAAATATACAATAAGGCACGACGGATGATCAAGGTTATGAGCTGCCACTGACGCCTATCATCGAGTCTTGTACAGTATTTTTCTAGGCTTAAGAGTTCAGATTTGGTTGTAAGTTGTCTGTGCATTCGGGATTAGTATTCAGTTGTACTTTCAAAAATTAAACGCAAATCTCACTTAACTTATGAAAGATTTTATCCTCAAAATCTACCGACGACCGTTCCCTCGCTAAACCCGACCAAAGCACACGACTGCCGCGTATTGGATTTGGCTGCCAGTTCAGTTGACAAGGAGAGCTCGTAGGAGGTCGCACAAATCTCTAATAAACGAATAGGTTAAGAATTCAATATCCTGATTTGACAGATAAATAGCATGACTAAAATTAAAATAAGCGATAAACAATTCATCTTTATAAAGAGAAATCATATGTGCTTCAATATACTCGGGAGTATTTTGTTAGCAAAAAAGAACTACAGAAAGAATAATTGATTGAACTCACCCTCAAGCTCAAAATGTCATGCCATGCCAGTGGAGAAGAGGTACACCGAGAAAGAGAGATATAGCACTACATTCTGTTAACAAAATCAGACTCTTGCATGATGTCTCCACGAATCGAAGGACCAACACGCTCTTGACTTCCTTGAGAATAACCAGGAAAAAAAACATATAAACTTCATCGCCATCGGCATACAAAGTGCAGGGAAGAACCTCAAACGCAGCAGATCCTGAAACAACCATTCCCGAAACAACCATTCCCGTATACCACAAAGGAAAGGCATATGAATCAGATTCAATAAAAGAGAAATTGGTCATATGAGCTTAAACTATGTTAAGACTTCCTACAATATTTATCGAACTCTATAGGAGAATATCTTCTAGATACAAACCCACATCCTTTTTTTTTTTTTTTTTTGTCAAAAGGACCTTTGTTAGCTACAGTGACTTGGCACTTACAAAGGGGCCAGAGCTCAGTCTGAAACCCAAACTTTTTCAAGGTTCGTCCACTAGCAGACAAAACAGATCTTCATTTACCATCATAAGTTGACATACTGGACAAAAGAATATTTGTAAGATGATCCCTTCTTATCTGATGATCGGGGACAGCCGCGGCGGATCTCCAGAATAGAGCTTTGATCTTGATGATGCCTGCACACTTGGACCATTCAAAACAACAGGTCCAGGAGCTAGAGTGCTGGACCTGTATGGCCCCGTGGACGTCGACGTCACTCCATGATAATTTGCCAAGCTACCACTACCATACTGAGGCGGAACAGCAAGGGCCTGATGTTGGATGCCAACTGGGACGATGGCTCGCAGCAACTAGCTGCGAAATCTGAGTGATCACTGGCAGTACATTCTGGGTTAAAGCAGCTTGATACTGGTTTGGCACTACAGCTTTACGAATGCTCTGCTGTGGCTTCAATTGTTGAGTAGAGGTTCCAACTGAGTTACCATTCTGGCCTAAAGAACCTTGCACCACATTCTCGGGCCTTGGTCTCTTAGCAGGCAACATCAGCTCCTGTATCTTTTTCTGCTGTTCCTCAATGTTCTTACTAACCTTTTGGGCAGCCGCGGCGCTGCTGCAGCAGTTCTTTTCTCTCAGCACTTTGCTGATCCAAATGTATCATTCGCTTGTTAGCTTCTTCAAAAATAGGCAGTTCTTCTAGCTTCTGTTCCTTAATGAACTTCTGCAATGTTCCAAGAAGTGTGCGCTCTTTTGCATCAGCAGCATTCTGCCAAAGTGTTAAGATAAGTTAGGAATCAAGAACTGCCTACAACTTTGACTGTGTAATGTTTATAAGAAACAATACTGCAGCAGAGATGCACCTGAGTAGCAAGATCATCCCCCTGATGCGGATCATCTTACCAGCAATTGCAGCATGATCAATGTACGATCTCAAAATAGGCAACAAAGCGTATTTGTGCGCTATATTAAGAGCTTGAATGAATTTGACTGCCTCTAGCTGCTTGCTTTTGTTTACCATTTTCTGAATGAGGACTGGTGAAAAGAAATTATTTCATATAAATGTCAGTTTTTTTATCAATGGTAAAAACATTAAAAATTGCCATGAATTTTTTTGAACAGCAGATGCAGAGGTGACCCTGGTCGCCTGAAGAATAGACTAAAAAAAACTGGATTATAGGAGAAGACTCTCCTATAACTTTGAAAATAAGGAGGTGCCAAGCTTCAACCCGGGTCGGACGGGAGAGTCCCGAGCTCACTGCTCTAACCAGTCACACCGCGAGAAGCTTGGCCTGAAGAATAGACTAGATATTGGGAATAAATGTATGACATGAGAAATGTAACGAACACAACATTTTAATGAAGCTTGTTATGCGGCATTCTATAAAACACTCCTGCGCATTTTGATGTTAAGCAGGGCAGTAGAAGATATTCACTGCCTCCTGAAAAACACCCAAAAACCAGCCTAAACTACAAATAAAAATATTCAATTTGTGAAAGAGGGAAAATGATGGAAGAAATAACAGAGAGGGCTATAGAGAAGCACATGATATTAAGACAGCCATGCCCCAAAATGATTCAATAAAGAACTGGGAAGACAAGTTACAGAACACATGAGGAAATAGATTACCCAGATAGTTGACAACAAAATCGGATTTGCTACAAAAGTGTTAGCATCTAGGAAGTTATGGTCAACTGATGATATGGCAAATAAAGTGCATTCTTCCCAAAAAAAAAAAGGCAAATAAAGTGCACATTTTGTGCCCCCTCCCTTTTCTTTTCCCTGAGGGGCTCTGTACAACCATCATCTTCCTTTCACGTTGTTCGACAACAGAACTACTGAAGTCACACAATTTTTTTCCACTACAGACATTCAAATTACTGATTAGCAACAAACTTACAAGAGTTCCAGGTACTTCAAAATTTAGACAACAAAACCCATCCCTTGTCGCCCACACTTACAGGGCTCAGCCCGGAAGAAAACCAAAACAACAGAAGTCACACAATTGTAGAACAATTATTTATATAAGATAAGATACCAACATCAGAGCTAGGAGGTAGGACTAACAGCATGTCAAGCAGCTTATAGCTCCCAAACCATGAAAGAAAGGATTCCAAACAAACAGATCCTGATACCGTGACTGTAACAATTTTGCTATGTTCCCTTTATTTGTGTGCCCATGTCTGATTTTCATTTAACAAATATCCAAAGGCCAAGTCGAGTCGAATGTGATAGAACAGGAAAGGACATTTGAATCTGAATGAGGCAAATTTGTGTATAGGAATAACAACTCAGGATAATAAGCAAGTAAAATGAAGTCTGATATTGAATTGGTTGAAGCATGACTGAGTGCTAATTTAGAAATTATACAGAATTATTCAATGGATAATTGAGTGTTAACTAAAGGAAGCCAACTATCCTGATAACTGAGATGGCCAGCACTCTCACAAGGTCAACACACAGAATTCATCCCTTAACCTATCACTCATATGCATCATTTACGCCTTCCACTTTCCCCAAGAAAGTGAGAAGTTTTGCATGTACTAAATTCATTTTGTCCAATTATTCTCTACATTGGCTATCAAGAGCCATTATATAGGATACTGCACACAAGGTAGCAATTGAGCCCAGCCCATTTTTTGCAAATGTCCGCACACCATCCCTTGTACAAGAACCTAATGGTCCGGTTCACCAGTGTCTTCAGGGAGGGAGAGGTAAGCAGCACATGAGAGGGAGGGAGATATAAGGAAAGGTCTTGGGTGGCAGTAGGAGGCAAAAAAAGTTTCCTCCAATAGTGTACTGACCTGCTGTAAAAGTAGGTAAGGGATCTGGGAAGCGTGGTTTAGACAAACTTCTTCTTGTGACTAGTCATCCTACTGGACCAAGAAATTAAAATCCTACATGAACCATCACACAGAACTTCCTTTCCCTGCTGTTGCTACCATGAGGTCCTACCACTCATCCCTGTTCAACCCTTCCTTTCCCCTCCTCGTTCCACCTAGGTCATTTTGAATTTATTCCATGATTACCCGGGCGTGATTACCCTGTTCAGCCTATTGGTCGATATGTACAATGGTCCACCCAAAGATTATGATATTTGGTGACCTTCTGTCAGCACTCAGTTATCCATACAACAATTCTATGTGATTTGTATGAAAGCATACATTTATCCTTGCTACTTAATCAAACTTCTCAACAATATGATGTCAATTTGTTTGATTTAGATGCAATCTATAGAGTGCCACGTTCTGATTTGACTCACTTCTAGAATATTATATTTTCTCTAAAGAAAAACAGAAATTGACATAGAAATATAAAGGGACAAGTTACAAATAAGGGGTCACATGGTCTGTATGCCCAATAACCTCACTAATTGTCTGTGCATGGAATCAACCTATGAACTTAAATATTCAGTGGTGAGAAGAACTATATACCAGGCCCTAGTAGAGACTAGAGTGAAGAACTGAATACACTAACATAAGATGCAGTGATATTACAGCCAACGTGTAACCAATTATTACAGCTACAAGCATCAACCACAATCTTCAATCCAGATAAGTTACTACCAAACTTGATTGCACAATTTTGTCACATAATAGTGTTAGAGCCTAGGTTCCCTATAGGACAGTTACAATAACGAATTGTTGTAAGCTGAGTGAAATGTGGCTTACTTGGCATATGCTGGTCGAGGTCCAGGTCAAGGCCGACGAATGCATCAACGGCGCGCTCACGACCAGAGATGGATACGACTAGATCAAGCACCTCGCCGGTACCGCCCACATCCTCCACGAGCCCAAACACTCCCACGAGATGTAGGAAGGCGAACGTCTCCTGCTTGAACATCACCTCCGTCCCAATCCGCTTGCCTCGTTTCCAGTCCGCCGCGACAGCTCTGGCCTCCTCGCATGCCTCAGGCGACGGCTTGAACCCAATCGAGCGCAGCCGGTCCAGCAACGCCATGAGCAGGCGGCAGGACGCCTTGACGCAACCGTCGTTCTTGGCCTCCTCCGGTGGCGCGCGACAGAAAGCCGCGGCCGCAGAGAGGACCAGAAGCCCCGGGTCGGGCGCCACCTGGAGGGCGGCGTCGAGGGAGCGCGCGGGCTCCTTGAGCTCGTCCCTGTGCTCGGTGAGGTACGCGAGGAGGCCGGCGCCGTCCATCGCCGAGCAGATCAGCTCGAGCTCGGAGAAGTCGGCTAAGCGGGCGGCGAGGGTGGAGTCGAGGCTGGAGGCGTGGGTCTCGACGGCACGCCATGCGGCGGTGAAGGCGGAGAGGGCCGTGGAGTAGGCCTGGAGGGAAGCGATGGCCCCGGGATGGACGACGCGGCGTCGGCCATGGCTGCGGTGGCCGAAACCCTACCTGTGCTCGGTGAGGTCCCGTCCGCTCGGTGAGGTCCCGTCCGTCCGCGGGTCCTTTTCTCCTTTCTCTCCTTAAAAAAAAAAGTTATTTAGTTCCGTGCCATTACAATTCCTGTTGTTTTAAAATCTGCCATTACTATTTATTGTATCGGAGGCACGCCATTACAATTTTTTGCATATGTTGAATATGCCATTGGATACGAATGTCGAATGCTTGGACCCGCTTGCAGGCCAACGTGGCGTGTGAAGCGCAGGGGATGGAGCCGTGGGGGGCGCTGATGGCAATGGCGAATCTGCGCGCATGCGGTTTGCTCGGGGTATCCGACGGAGGCGGAGACGAAGGTAACAATCGGTTTATTTGACGACGGAATACGGATGGATACGGTGCTTCTCAGACGCCACGTTGGCCGACAAGCGGCCCAAGCATTCGGCATCGTATCCAATGACATATTTCAGCGTATGCGAAAATTGTAATGGCGTGCCTCCGATATGACGAATAGTAATGGTAGATTTCAAAACAACGAGAATTTGTAATGGCACATAACCAAATAACCCTAAAAAGACGGAAGAGGCACGGAAGGCCCAAAATTGAGCAACACACCAGCTCGTCTAGTATCTGGCCAATTTCTTTTTATCCAACTGTGAGGCCCATTTCGGTGGGGCGGTCCACTTTCAATCTCCTTTGTTGTTTTCCTGAAAAACTTGTTTGACACAGCTCGCAACAAATTCATGAGTAGTTTTTCTATGCAAGAGAGACCCTAAAGTTGGTGCTATACAAGTAGAAACGATAATAGCTTATTGTGGTCTCTCTCTAGCAGCTAAGCACCTAAGCTGCTATAACCCGCTATTTGAAACCATGAATTTTATAGAAGAAAATAAGAATAAAATTTATGGTAAGAAAATATATAATATATCGTTAGATGCACTATGGAACTTATTTTTTCATAACGTACTCAATCGGTTTCATGGATATTAAAGTACTATTTCCTATACACTGTTGGTTAAAATTATACGACGTTTGCAAGGAGCTCAAAGTTGATTTAGTTTGGGACCGAAGGGTAGCGCAAGGAGCTAAATGCTTCGCATCATTTTGAGGGAGAGTAAGGAGGGGTTGGTCTCGCTAGAAATGGATTAATTTTGGGCCAAAATTTTCTTATCCTAAAATTAAAAATTGGTTTATCTTATTAGGATGGGTGGAAGAGATTTACACGTTTTCAGTTTGAGTATACGTGCTTTTATTTGAGTCGTATTCAACGGTTTTCTTTTTTGAAGAAATAACTTTTTGAACGAGACAACTATCCATGTTTGATCACTGATAGCTCGTCCCGGGCTTACCTAAGGACGATTGTTCAGATTTGGACGAACTCGACGATTAACATAAGAGATAGTCGATTTATGTTTTTATACGAAAATACAAAGCGACGAGTTGCCAGAGGATAGTACGTACAGAACATAATGCGCTGATTGCAACGCAATTGACAAAGAGCACATGTGTCATTGTGGTCACCATTTGAGCATGATACATTAAAGAAGCCAGAGGAGCCTGAAGGCAATCTACATGCTCGTGATGACAGAAAATGAGCTCTAACATTCTGGCCTCTATGAAGCTTGATGATCTTGAAGGACCTGTCCTCCATGTTGTTTTTTAAACTATTGTGTAAACGGCTTAATTCTCCAATCCATTGGTCCAGAATCCTATTCTCCGAGAGGTGTTGGGCAAAAATCTGGTTGAAAGCAGACGCTGTCGATTTCTTATTCAATCCTTTGCTACCGAGTAGTAGGCGCGACCGAGTAGTCGGACACCATGGCCGAGTAGTCAAGCATCGTGGCCTGTGGTACCAGTCCTTGTCTCCTTGATCAACCGGACCCGTTCCGATCAGTACGTTGAGTCCGAGCAGTCCTTGTATAGCTCATGTGACAGGATTCAAAAAATTGAATTCGCTGGCACCCTGTCAGGTTGTTGCTGTGTACTGTATCTTGTGTATGAGCCTCATCCAATATTTAATTGGCTTGCAGGTTGATGGGATACACCTTTTATTGATCAGCTTTTCCACGTGACACAAACAGCTCAGAGATTAACCACCCTGGACAGCTCGATCGTCTGGTACCCCGTTAGGCAATAGCATATCGGGTTTGGCAGAACGGAGTACTGTACGTCAGAGTTGGAATTGTATCTTATCATCAGGCATCAGCTCGTTAGGTGACGCCGTGTTGAGCCGGGCTCTGAATGCTGCTGCTGCATCTTGTGTCCGATTTGAATTTCAGTGGCGACCTCAGGGGAAAAAAAAGTGTCACGATAGCTTCCGTTGCAGTGGTCGGCGCGGCCGGCCGGCTGCAGCTTCGGGAAACCGATATTGGTAGGAGCAGATCGACTCCACGTGCGGGCGCCGGGTTCCACTCGAAGGCAAGAACCGTAGATATACTCCGGATGTGCCCCAGCTACCCCAGCTACTCCGAGTATCTTGAGAGAGGTGAACGTGATCCTTTTGTGCAGTGCAGTATGTTGAGATGGAACGAACGTTTGCAACACCGTGTGCCCCAGCTACCCCAAACCAGGAAATCAATTTTGTGACAGGGACTGTGCGATAATCGACCAATTTACGCATTGCCTGGTGTAGGCTCCGCTGGCCCAATAAATTATACACGGTTATACACACACATCGGGGGACGGCGGCAGTTCATCGACATGTCAGCAGACAGCGCCGGGACGTGAAACGAAAGCAAGCCTCATGGGTCGATCCCAGCCATATAGTGTATAGGAAATAGGAGTAGGGGTATGATATGGAAGGAGGCGACGTGGCGCCGCACAACTCACACGTATATTCTTCCCTCTTAATGAAATACGGGTGAATGGTCCGATCGAGGGGAAAAAAAAAACACGTACATTCTTCATGTTTCGCAATCATCCCTTAATACCAGCAGATTCGCTAACCATGTACACGGATAGTTGGTTGAGCTAATGATTTATTCGTGTCGGACTAGCATATATACTTTGCATCATTGTGTTAAGGGAATCAACGCAGACAAAAGCGTATCGAAGTAGGTTTATATTGTGAAATGAAATGGCCGGCAGCGGCACACATATGTTCGGTAAGCCTAGCTGTGGCTGTAATCTATATAGCCAAGGAATAAACCACTGTAGACACTATCACAAAAGCTTGCAGTCGCAGCCGTTCCGGCTACAGTTAGTCACGACGACATACCAAAACCGGCTACAGTAGCACAAAATCATGCAACACGTTTGCTCGTAATCATCCTTGTTTCTATAGTTCACATTAACTAATCTTAAATTAAATTTCTCTAAAGGCCCGTTTGAATATTTCGAAAGTTTTTTTTTTTTTTTTTTTTTGACAGCAACAAACGATTGCATTACTTAACAAAGAGCATGCCGTTAGAATCATTCTGAGTTAATGGTTACAAGTTGGAGTGCCTTTTAAAGGGGCACCCTTAATCATGACTTGGATTAGCACATAATCCATTGTAATCTATCTCATTGGTCTGTAAAGAGAGCAAACTTCGTCGAGCCGGAGAGTCGGCCATCTGATTGCATCGCCTCCTAATTTTGTGTGCCTTGATGTGGGAACCTGCAATGACCGAAGAAACAAGTTCTGTGTAGGGCTTGATTCTCCAATCCGTGGGTTAGAACGGTCGGCGCTGTTGAGGTAGTTTATGAGCAGAAGCTAGTTCAGCATATCTTGATATTAAAGCCACAAAGTGCATATCTCATTATCAACGACATGTGTTTTTAAACGAAAATATATTAATCCTAAATTTTGCATCGACCTGCGTAAAAGATGTTTCTTGTTACAAACGCGAGCACTGCAGTCTAAGGAATCTCAAAAACAAAATTTTATGCCAAAATAAAAGCAATAGTGTTTCTAAAATCCACATCTAAAAAGCAGTTATATTGCTTAAACTTTAACCATGTCTTGCAAACACCTACATCGTTATATTATCGACAACATGTTACCTATCACTAAAAAGTAATTAGCTATAAATGTGAGTATAATAATCTTAAGGCCATATAAAGATCTATTTCATTTGCACCTAATACGTTTAATAGGTAGTCAAAGAAGCTGGGGTCAAGTACAAGAGAAATTTTTTTTTTATTGCAAAGAAAACTCTTAGGGCCTGTTTGGATATCTTGAATTTGGAGGAATTGAAATCTACTTAATAAATTAAGCTATTTAGTTTGGAATTTGAGATTCCCTAACTTTCCAAAGTTCATAAATAAGCCTATCTCAAATTCATAGGGTGGGAGATAGGAATTGAAATTTGATTGACTGACCGCGAAACACCCTTTGAGATAGGCTTATTTGTGAATTTTGGAAAGTTAGGGAATCTCAAATTCCAAACTAAATAGCTTAATTTATTAAGTAGATTCCAACCCCCAAATTCAAGATATCCAAACGGGGCCTTAGAAGATTGTCAAGGCGTCAGGGCAATGAAAAGCATGGCTAAATTCGAGCTTAGGAAAGAGAATGAAGGCAATACAAGTTTTGTTTGTGTGTGAGCGTTAAAACATGTGAAGGTCTTAAACCTTTATTATGCCACCTTTGATGATAAGAGTTGTTTCATCCATCTCATAGAAAATGCCATTCTCATTTCTGAGAAGTCAAATATTTTCATATGAACAAAACATATGAAAATATGAACATTTATGATGCACAATTAAATATTAACATTCATGATTCACTATTAGTATAGATAGATCGTTGAATATTTTTTATAATAAACTTATTTAATTTGGAGATACAAATATAGCTAGCATTTTTAAAAAAATCTAACTTCTTAACGAGAACCCAAATTTTTTAGATTGCAACGGCTATCCAGACATCAAAAGTTGGATACTAGACAACTGAATTTCTTCGTCATCGTCCTTTCAAACTTGTCATTTCCTTTGATTTTTCCACCATGGAACAATCAAACTAAATGATTCATCTCCAATAATTCATCAAAAACATCAAGACCAACATTAACTACATATATGTCAACTTAACAACCAAAGTCATGAACAATACATTAACAAGGGCCATTCAATGAAGAACAACATATACTACATAACAAATAAAAATCTTAGCAGTGATGAAAAACAAAGCCAACACACAAACCTATCATAATTTAAACCTTGATATATGCAACTCATAGTTTATGTTGAATCCATGGACAAAGACTACCCTAAACCTAATGTACGCATCCAATTCTACCAAGCAACGCACACAAACATTCAACAAATCCCAAGTTCCTAACCCTATCTAGCAAACTATCGATGAAGGAACCAACCAAGTCGGGGTTACTAGACAACCAAAACGGGACTAGCGAGGGGGACAACCTTTAGTCCCGGATGGGCAATCCTGGTTGGAAAACCGCGACTAAAAGGGTTTTTCCCAACTAGGATTTTAGTCCCATCGTGTACTAATGGTATAGTTAGGAGTGCTACTTGCCAAACTAGATGAGCCGAGCCATTGAGAGGGGTCAACTGGTGGCACCAGCAATGGAGGGAGGCACCCCCCATGAGCGTCTTTGTGCACGAGCAAGCTGTGTGTGTGTGTGTGTGTGTGTGTGTGTGTGTGTGTGTGTGTGTGTGTGTGTGTGGGTGTGTGTGTGAGAGAGAGAGAGAGAGAGAGAGATGAAGGTAGATGGATCGGGCCTATGACCTCTATACTAGCCTATCATGCCAAGCAAGGTGGCACAACAAGCAGGGTGGCATGGCATAGCTCTATCACGCCTGTGTCGTCGTAAGGGCTTCTCCAGTGGGAGAAAAAAGCGACTCACGTCCGACGTGGATCACAGCTGAGTCGACTCAAACGACTGCAGAAGCCGACTCAACGAGGAAAAAGAATGAATCGGTTCAAGATTTTGAGTTGACTCTTGCCAAATAAAAAATGAATTTTGGGCGGTGGATGCCCAGTAGCCTGTTCGCCATCTCCGCCATGGGCGTTGCCCAGCCCGCAGTGGACGAGGCCAGCTTTGTCGGCCGCCCTCGCCTAGGAACTCGTCCACCACCGCGCCGCCCGGGATCTCTCGCCACAACCCGCCCAAACGCCACTGGGACGAGCTCCTCCCAAGCTGCCGGTGGCATGCGGTCGGGAAGCCTCCCGCCCGACGAGAGCTCCTCCCGAGCGCCGGGCGGCTTGCAGCCAGCGACCTCCTCCCACGCCCGGTAGAGGGGCACCGATAGAAGGCGGCGTGAGCGGGCCGGGCCGAGGTGGCGCACGCAGCCGACCTCGACGATGCCGGTGAAGAGGGAGACAGTGTGGATCCAACCCGCCCGCAAGGGCCCTCGTCGCCACGGTAGCGCGGTGGCGACGGCCATGGACTCCGCCTCGCTGGCGCGCCATCGGAAGGAGAGGGGAGGAAGAGATAACGATGAGTCATTTTATGAGTCGATTTTTTGACGAGGCGGTTCAGTGCCCAGGTGGCCTTCTCTTTCCCTTCTTTTATTCATTCTTTATTCGGTGAGTCGGCTCACCACTAGAGCTGCCCCAAGTGTGACAGGGTGGGCTCCATCTTGGTTCATGTGGGAATGAGTCTACGGTCCACGTCGTTGTGGTGCCTTCTGTGTCGCGTCAGTACTTGTGGCACAATAGAGTGACATTGTCATACCAGCAAAATCCTCGCACCATGTATGCATCATTCAAGAAGCTTTTACCCCTCTACGAAATGAGCTTAACAATCAACACAGTTGTTGAGATTTTATACATCATATCATCCAATCATCCATCATGAGTTGGTGTTAGGATATGATCAAATTTATAGCTTGCTAATAAGTATGTAGTCCCTACATACATACATGTGTCGACGTTTGTGGCCAAATATAATGGATGTTATATTTCGTTGAATACTTGAATGGAAATATTTCTCTAGAGAACGAAAAAAATCCGATTGACAACCTTTACGCTGCTGTGCCTAGCTACCCAGCTAAAATACCTCATCGTCGTCCAACAGGCTGCATGCACGTACACGTCTCTAGCTATATGGTAGAACACAATATCTGTCCATCTCCGCATATATAAGTGCACGCTGAGTGGCAAGGCTGAGAGCAGCTCTCTCTCTCTTCTTCGTCTCAACATCGATCGATCAGTAGATCAAGGTACAGGGGGAACTAATGAAGACCTCCTCCGTAGCCGTCGTTGCTCTAGCAGCGCTATTGCTGTTCGCGCAGTATGCCTCCTTCGCGGACTCCTCCAGCCCCAGGGTCATCATCGTCGGCGCCGGCATGTCCGGTCAGAGCCGGCCCTGGACGTGGGCAGACGGGGCGGCCGCCCTGGGCCCCCAATCAGGAAGGGCCCCAACCCAGGAATGCAAACACTATGTATATTGATAATATTTGGCATTTTGGTCCAGCAGTGAATGGCTGAATGCCGGCCCAGCCTGCTAGTGCTCCTGGCGTTTACGAGAAGGAATCGAGGCCGTATTAAAAAAGAAAGAAGACGCTTCCTTCGGAACGAAGGGACTCGACTCCGCGACTCCAGTCTCCGGCTCCGCGTCCACACACACTCTACGACCGCGAGTCCTTGGGCTTGGTCCGCGGCGGTGACGCAGACTGCTGGCGAGCGGCCGACGCGTCGGCGACCGGCCAAGTGAGACGCGTGACGGACGGCGCGAGGCGAGACTGCTCTGCTGGACGCGGTGGCCGTCCCTGCTACTTCATCGGCGTTCAGAAGGTGACCTGCCGTGCGCTACGGTGAGTGCACTGCACAGGATTAGGAAGCCGTGCATACCGATCGGTCCCATCCCAACGATCTCTCCACTTCCACGTTACTAGTTGATGTCTCGATCCCTTAATCCACATTACTAGTTGATGTCTATGTAATTAGATCGGTATGCATCTAGTAAGGTTAATGCACATGAAATTGCATCCGAAATGGGAGTTGAGCCATCATTCCCACTAAAGCGCAGTGCTCTTAGAAAGAGGCATTTTGATGAAAATAATACTGAGGAAGTAATCTTGGAAGGTGAGAAGGAATTTAAAATTAGTTACTTCATGGTTGTAATTGATATGGCCATCCGTTCATTGAAGACTAGATTTGATGAACTGGAATCATTCAGAGAATTATTTGGGTTTTTAATGAGTTCAACAAGCTTGAAGGCATTGGATGGTACTGAGCTAAAAGTGTGTTGCACAACACTGGCAGTAGCTTTTTCTCACAATGGTTCATCTGACTTTGATTTAAATGATCTGAGATTTTTGAGTTTGTTACAAAAGCTGATTGCTATGATAATGTGTCCATTGCTTATCGGATCTTGTTTACTATGCCTGTGACGGTGGCATCATCTGAAAGAAGCTTGTCAAAACTAAAACTGTCGAAGAATTATTTGAGATCTACAATGTCTCGGGAGAGGTTAAATGGGTTGGCAACATTATGCATTGAGAAGCAATTGATGGATAGGATCGATATTAATACCATCATCAATGACTTCGCATCGAGAAATGTTAGCAGGAATTTTTAAGGTAATTTTGAATTTATAGATTGTTACATATGAATATGATTTTGACATGCTAGTTAAAGATATATATATATATATATATATATATATATATATATATATATATATATATATATATATATATATATATATGGTAAATTTTTCCTACACCCCGGTGTAGTTACACCCATGAGTATAGAAACGCTTAAGGGTCCGTCCCCAGACAAACCGGTGGACGTATAGCCAAGCCGCGGCTGCATGCATGCAACGAACTTAATTAACAGATAAATAAATAATATATAAACTGTATACTCGCCATGATTGTCGCTGGCCGTATGGTTTAACTATGTATGCATATATAGTAGCTAAATCTGGATGTATGTATGCATACTAAAGAAACAAAGTAGCCATACATACTTTTTTAAAAAGTATGAGTATATACTCTCAAAAAAAGTATATCTTCATACGTGAATATATTTGAGCCTGCACTCATACATATATATGTGTACTATCTCATTTGGCATATATGTGCATGCGGGCGTATATCGACAAGTCTAAATATATTAATACTTTAGTAAAAAACATACTCTAGAAGGTTACGTATGTGAGCATACTCAATCAAATTATTTGTATGCATACATACTCAATAGTTGTCTATATAGGCGGCAATATATACGTATATATGAAACGTACTTTACGCAGTTACGCGCAGACCTGCCTACACATATACAACCAAACCTGATCAGCTTGCAGTTTAGATTAAACAATTAGTATTAAACAAAGTATGAATACATACTAATCGCGGCAAGAAGCAAGTATCTATACATACTTTTGAAGAAACTAAGTATATACATGCACGTCATATTTTAAAAAAAATACTGGGTAACTACGGCCATGCAAGAGACTGGTACGACCATGCATGCATGCCGCGTACACCGATCCTGTGATTAGCGAGATAAGCGCACCGCACGCTCCTTGTACGTCACATGCAGATCCAAATCCGTTAGGCACGCCAGACTAGTGGGAGAATCATCGGCCTGTGCGTGGTATACTTTTTGTGGGTGTAATTACTCTCGGGTATATAAAAAGTGCACCATATATATATATATATATGTATATATATTATTTACATTTACTACTTTTTCAGCCACATGTTTGTACAAAGGCCAAAAGGGCCCCAAATTTTAGTTTCGCCCCGGGCCTCAGAAAACACAGGGCCGGCGCTGCAACAACTGATCGAGTGAATAGATAACTGATCATGCTTCGTGATGATCAGTTCTGGAAGATCGTCGCGATCTACCGTTTCGACATGGGCGCGTACACCAAGATCTTCCTCAAGTTCCCGACGAGGTTCTGGCCCGTGGGCCAAGGGAAGCAGTTCTTCGTGTACGCGAGCAGCCGGCGCGGGTACTACGGGATGTGGCAGTCGTTCGAGCGGGAGTACCCGGGCGCCAACGTGCTCATGGTCACCGTCACCGACGACGAGTCGCGGCGGATCGAGCAGCAGAGCGACAACCAGACCAAGGCGGAGGTGGCGGAGGTGCTACGCGACATGTTCCCCGACGCCGACGTGCCGGCCCCCGACGAGATCGACATCTACGTGCCGCGATGGTGGTCCAACCGCTTCTTCAAGGGGTCCTACTCCAACTGGCCCATCGGCGTCAGCCGCTACGAGTACGAGCAGCTCAGGGTATGCATTAAATCAGGCGGTAACAACTGACGTTATAATTTACTTATTGTAGGCGTGAATGAATGAATATTATTCTGACATGATCATATTAAAAAAAAAAAAACAGGCTGTTGGGAGGGTTTACTTCACTGGTGAGCACACCAGCGAGCGCTACAACGGCTATGTCCATGGAGCATACCTTGCAGGTCGGTCACACCTCAATTAGTACTAGATTAATTCTGCCCAATGCATAGTACACTACTACGATCTTATTACACATGTTAGCTGTTTAATTTCCAGGTATCGACTCTGCAAACATCCTCATCAACCGCATCTTCAAGAACGAGGAGTACAAGGTCCGTGG
This sequence comes from Hyparrhenia diplandra, assembly GCA_015847255.1. NCBI lineage: Eukaryota > Viridiplantae > Streptophyta > Magnoliopsida > Poales > Poaceae > Hyparrhenia > Hyparrhenia diplandra. The sequence continues at coordinate 154,962 of JADLZK010000010.1, forward strand.
CAAGTACGACTACGACGACCTGATTTCTGCAGAGGTGAACGGCAAAGCTGCGGAGGTAAACTAAACAGTAGCTGACTAGCAGTGCAGAATTGAACGAGCAGTTTGCATTTTCCATGGTGGACTGACTGGACAAGTTCCACCGCAGGCTAAATGAACGACGAGGAGAGGCAACCGGCCAGCTCGTCACGAGAGAATAAACTGCTGGAGACGATGAAGACCACGAGCTCCTCTGCACCGTCTGCTGTTCATGTCCTGTGTTTTTGTGTGTTATTCAGGTCGATCATGTGATGTCCTGTGGAATAAATATTGAGGCCTCTGTTTTGTTTGCTCGTGTTGCGGCTGCGCCTCACTGGGATGCAATGCACAAGTGTTTTTTTTTTTTTTTGAGAGAAACCGAAAGAAAAAAAAACATGAAAATTACAACCACGCCCTTGCAAGCTTCTCGCGGCTGTTCTCGTCGCTGACGGCTGGAACAGTGTTATTGAAGCCGACCATCCTCCCGACGAAGAAACACATATTTTAAGCGCATCCAGAGCGGCACACCGGCAACACCGACGCACACTTTACTCACTGGACGAACAGGCCTAGGATGGCCAAAGGCCATCACATTGTGAAGGACCAAAGCGGCGACGGAGGGGGTGAATGGGAGCCTCAATTAAATTCTTTCGAATTAAATGACTTGTAGCTCTCACGACCCCTCGGAGTAAAAAAGCACACACCACACGGTATGATCACGACCTTGGATGCAAGGTGGATGAGCTAGAGTTTGCTCTAGACTCACACCGGATCAACCGAAACCGAACGGAACAAACGCACAAGAGACGGAAGAAAAACGCCTTGGCGCGAGTGACCGGACTCAGCGACCGGACTCGGGCGAAGTCCGGTCCAGCGTCCGGTCGGTGCTTCCGGTCAGATTGCGCTTGCAGACCTCTCTGCCAGACGCACTGACCGGAGCGTCCGGTCAGCCCGGGCGTCGCGTCCGGTCCAGCGTCCGGTCACCCGGCGACGCGGGCGGACAGCACCGTGCGTCCGTCGCGCTGGACGGCGTCCGTCGCGGCGTCCGTCGGCTCGACGCTACAAGGCGAGCAGCGTCTCCGGGCGGCGACTCACCCCAAACTCGATCCAAACTCACTCAAATCGAAACCTCAGGTCACAAGGATTGAGCCATAGCATCTAGGCATGTGGGTGACCATTTCCCCTTTGGAAATTTCGAGATTGACGGAGTGAATCGAGAGAAATCGCCGGATCACACGAAGAACACACCCAAAGAGTCACCTTGATCCAAAAACTTCGCCCGATCTACGTGCTCGTGAGGAATTAGCTCAAACCCTTCGGTGGAAATGATCCTCTCACGTCCTAGCACGAATCAATGCAAGAAAAAACGAGATCAAACGGTGCCAAATCGAAGAAATCGCGAAGAGAATAGAGGGGGGGAGAGGATGAACTTCGGGAAGAACAAGTGAAGAACTCAAAATCACAGCTCATGAACAACAAAGAACACCGATCGATCGACCCAAAACGTCACCATGTGACGGGCTAATCACAGCTAGCCCTTGCTCGCAAATCTTGGTACAAATCGGTGGACCTCTCACACCTCGTTCTGAAACCCTAAGCTAAAAATATGAAAATGAGAGGCAAGGGAGAATGAAGGGGTATGCCTCGCTAAATAGCCCCTATTCCCCCTCCGCCTAAACTACCCCTAGGATACATGAGTCGATTTTGTAACCCTAAGGCTATTTCCGTCGACTACGGGTAATCTTCAATCCGACGGCCACCGCGCCTTCCTCACCGGTAGCCTTGCCTCCACGCAATCTCCCGATGCCGCCCGCGTGCCGTCCTTCCGCCCGGCCGGAACACTTCGGGTTTTGAGGCGCAAAACCGCGCGAAAACCCGCGCTGTGGTTTTGAGGCACAAACCACCAAACCCGCCCGTGGTTTTGAGGCCCAAACCACTTAAAACCAGCGCCGATGGTTTTGAGGGCAAACCACCAAACCTCCTCGACACGTGTCACCGCCGTCTTGACCGCCCCGAAGTCGCCAAGTCATCCGAGCTCCCGCCCCGCCGCTTCGCCGTCTTGACCCGATCGACACGGTCCTGCCACGTCCTCTTGCATCCGTCGATGTCCCGGATGTCGACCACCATGGCTAGCCGCCCGGCACCCGGTCCCTCGGTCCAAGCCTCACGTCCGTCCTTCACCTCCACGGTCCGGGTCGGCAAGACGCCGTCCTCCTTGGCACCTTCACCTCTCCGTCGCCTACCATCTCCGAGCTCCACACCCGCACAACACGAACCAAGAGATACGTCTTCGACACACTCCACGTGTGCCGGTGAACCATAGCCCGGCGAAAAAGATAAAAGAAAATAGAAAGAATGTTGAGTGTTGACAATCACTACATCAAAACTAAACACATTTGAGATAAATCAACCATGTGTTCGCAATCTCCCCCTTGATGAGTGCATTGTCAACATTCAACACAAAGACAGAATAAGATAGAAGAAAGCACATCCAGGCAAGCTAAGACAACCTAACTGGATAGCAAACATGGAGCAAAAACTTGGTTCCCAAAGACATGGGCAAAAGGCTCGACACAACCAAGCTAAACAGACAGCTAGTCCTCAAGAAGAGGTAAAAACAGGCTCAACACCACTAGCACAGCTCCAAACCAATCTCTACCAATTTCTTTCACAGACAAGCTAGACCCTCAAGACAGAGGCAAAGGCTCAACACATCTAGCTCAAAGTGGTAAAGAGATACTCCCCCGGAGTTACTCCCCCTTGACTAGTGCGATCCACCGAAGATAAGTTACTCCCCCCTTGACTAGTGCGATCGAAGATACCAATTCAAGATACCAATTCACAATTCACTGTCTTTGTATCTTTCTCCCCCTTGTTGGCACATGCACTAATCAAGCGATGAAAATGCATGCAAAGTGCAATGAGTGAGCTCCAAGTTTATAGTCATCCAAATGAGAAGATGCTCTAGGTAGTGTCATGGCAACAAAATCAAGTGCTTAACACGGTGCTCAAACGATTAAAAGATATGAGATATGACTTGAAAGCATTTTGATTCAGCTTTTAAGCATTTCAGTAAAAGGTGTCCACCACAAAGAATAGCACATAGCATAAGTAAGTCGGAAATCTACCAAGTGCTACACATGTATATCAAGAGGACTACCCCAAGCAAAGTTTATCCATCATGCCAAAGAAAGAACCAACACTTGCCAACAACATTTTAAGATTATCGAGATTTAGCGGATACAAGCATTGGTCCAAAGACATGAGTGCGAGTGGTTATTCACAACCGTCTGCCTTACTAATCAACCATGTCAAGCCTATGCATGTGAGCAATCGAAGCTTAAGACAATGGTCCGGGTCAAACACTACCAAGCTCAGGTTCAACTCAAGTGCAATGAGAAGCAGTCCCAAGACTTGGATGTGGGACGGTATGGACCCATCTCGATCTTTTCCATACACTTAACTTAGATTTCAGATTTTAGCATATGAAAGCATGTGGTCATCTAAGCAAGTGTATATAACTCGATTGAATGAGACATAGTCACCTTAGCATACATGATAAGCACAAAGGATCTCAACAACTTAAACATGCTAGGAACTATCTCAATGGTGAACATTTTGCAAGATTCATCGTTGTTAAGCAAGTTCACATGAAAAACAGCTTTGCTCATAACATATACCAATTGAACGTATGAGCACAAGCTATAAGCACCAACAAGTAATTGTTACACTAAACAGAGCATAGTCTCATTGTGATCAATATAACCAAGAAGCTCAAGATGCAAAAGTGTACATGATGAATGCAAAAAGATACAAGATGATGCACAAAGTAAAGCAACCTAGCACTACAACTGTACATCAACTACTGAGCTACCCCTCAAAAGGGATAGCACACGCCCAACTCTCCTCGGCTGGGCAAAACGGACTTGATCTAATGGCTTGGTGAAAATGTCCGCAATCTGTTGTTACGTGTACACATCTTTGAACATCTATATCCCTTTTCTCCTGGTGATCTCTCAGAAAGTGGTACCTCACCTCTATGTGTTTGGTCTGGGAATGCAGGATGGGTTCTTGGCTACACTCACAGCTCCCATGCTATCACACAACAAGGGTACACGTGAAAAGCTCAAACCAAAGTCTCTCAAAGTGGCAACCATCCACAACAAATGGGAACAACAAGCAGAAGAAGAACATACTCTGCTTCAACGGTCGACCGAAGCGACACCGCATCGCTTACGAGGACGACCAAGACACAAGAGAAGTACCAAGAAACCGACAAGTACCAGAAGTGGACTTTCTATGCATACGATCACCAAAGATAATCGAATCGAATAGCCAACCAGGGGAGAGAGTGGAAGAAGCCGAGTACCATAGGCCAAAGTCGGGGTAAACCGCAGCAAATACACGAAAATCCTCTTCACCGCCTGATAGTGAGAGGTGCGCGGCGAAGACTGAAACCGTGCGCAGAGGCACACAGCAAACTGGATGTCGGGGCGCGTCGCCGTCACGTACAGCAGCGAGCCGATCATGCTTCTGTACTCCCTTTGGTCCACACGGCTTCTCCATCCTTGTCTTCGTCCGGGGGCGCCGTCGTCGACATGGGCGTCGAAAAGAGGCTTGGCCTCACCCATGCGAAACTTGCGGATCATGTCCTTCGTGTACTTGCCCCTGGTGTACGAAGATCCCATCCTTGGTTTGCTTGATTTGAAGTCCAAGGAAGTAGGTCAACTCGCCCATCATGCTCATCTCGAACTCCACGCTCATAATCTCGCGCAAAACTCGATACCATAGCATGTGAAGAGCCACCAAAGATGATATCATCCACATATATCCGGACTAGGAGTATGTCATTGCCCTTCCTAAGCGTAAACAAGGTCTTGTCTACAGCCCCCATCACAAAAACCCTTAGCTAATAGGAAAGCTTTCAGTCTCTCATACCATGCAGGGGGCTTGTTTGAGGCCGCATACAAAGCCTTGTGCAACTTGTACACAAAATCCGGGTGTTTGGGATGCTCAAACCCCCGGGGTTGCCTCACATACACACCTCCTCCTCTATGACCCCATTTAGGAACGCACTCTTGACATCCATCCGAAGAGCTTAAAGCCCTTCGAGGCTGCAAAGGCAAGCAAAATCCTAATGGCTTCTATGCGGGCTACAGGAGCAAAGGTTTCCTCATAGTCTATTCCCTTTTCGACAAAACCCCCGGGCAACTAGTGCGGCTTTGTTTCTCACAACCACCCCATCCTCACTCTGTTTGTTCTTAAACACCCACTTGGTTCCTATGGGATGACACTCACTGGAGGTGGCACTAAAACCCAAACTTGGTTCCTCTCAAAGTTACGCAACTCCTCATGCATGGCATTGACCCAATCCGAATCGGATAATGCAAAGTGGTAACATCTTTGGGCTCAAGAGTGGAAACAAATGCGAGAATGAGCAAAATGACACATAGCATAGGATTTGGAACGAGTTACCCTTTGGTTCAATCCTCCAATCATGGTCTCCTGGGGGGGTGACGACGCTGAATGTGCGGGAGGCGCCAGGCGCGAAGATGTCGCCTCCCCTCGACGGGAGTGGGAACCTCCTCCTCGGTGCGGCCCGTCTCGCCCCGAGGGAGCTGCTCCATCGGTCCCCGTGAAGTAGTGGTGGTAGGGTCCGGTCCGTGAGCGTCGCCGCCGTCACAGGTCATTTGGGGCAAGAGGTGGAGTTGCCGGGATCACCCAAGCCAACGTCTTTCTGCTCCTCCTCCACAAAGATGCTGCTCCATCTCCTCCTTTCCCCGCACACTCAAACACGTAAGAAGAACAAGGCGCTAGTCTCATCGAAGGTAACCTCACATGTCTCTACAACGCGGTTAGTCTCAAGGTTAAGAACCCCAGAGGCATGTGAGTGCAAAGCATATCCAAGAAAAATGCCATCGGTGATCGAGACTCAAACTTGTCAAGATTACCTTGCTTGAGAATGAAACACCCGCATCCAAAAACACGGAAGTGACTCACCTTGGGCAATCTCCCAAACCGCAACTCATAAGATGTCTTCTTGGTGAAAGCACGGAGGAAAATGCGGTTGGAGACATGGCATGCAGTGTTGATCGCCTCAGCCCAATACTTCCTCGGCGTCTTGTGTTCATCAAGCATGGTCCTCGCCATCTCCACAAGAGTCCGATTCTTCCGCTCAACAATCCCGTTCTGCTGCGGAACATAAGGACTAGAGAACGGTGCTCGACACCAAGGTTAGCGCAAAGAGACTCGAACTGAGAGTTCTTAAATTTCGTGCCATTGTCACTGCGAATCGCTCGAATGGTCTGTATCGCCAACTCGGTTCGTCTCAAAATCAAATCACGAGCAAAACCGAAAGCCTCATCCTTGCCCTCCATGAAAAAGACCCAAGAGTATCTCGAAAAATCGTCAACGATCACTAGACAAGTACCACTTCCCACCCACTGACCTCACCCGAGATGGACCAACGGTGTCCATGTGAAGGATCTCTCCGGTCTCGAGGTCATAATGAGAAACCGGGTGGTGGGAAGCGGATACCATCTTCCCGTGACGACGGGGATGACAAACCAAATCCTTCTCTAATTTGAGCTTAGGCAATCCTCGGATTAGACCCATAGAACTTAACCTCGTGAGAAGGTCAAAGCTTCAGTGTCCAAGTCTCCTATGCCATTTCCACAAATCGGAGGAGGACCCGGCCAACAAGCAACAAGAAGTGCCAAAGCCACGAGAAAAATCAGCACGAAAGACTTGCCCAAATGGCACGATCCAAAGCAAATAAGATCATCGCGAGAGTCCAAAACTTCGAGAGCATCCAACCTTAAAGCGTACCTCATACCCATCCGCCATGAGCCGAGAGGAGAGTAGGTTAAAGTGCGGGTTGGAGACGAGCGCCACATCCTTGAGCACAAAGTGGTCATTGATCCTGATGGATCCTCGAGATAGAATCTTCCCTCTGTTGCTGTCCCCGAAAGTGATGTACTCTTTTGTCTTCATGGGGGTGAGGCTGGAGAACCACTTGGAGTTTCCGGTCATGTGTCGAGAACAGCCGGAATCAATGAGCCACATGTCCTCCAGCCTTCCAGCCTGTATCAACGATAAAACATGGGATGAGCATATGGCACAACACTGGGGTTAGTAAACTTGGAAGAGTACCAGTGTTGACCATCTTGCCCCAAATATGCATTAGGCAAAACAAACATCCCACGCCCCATCTTCTCAAACTGCTTACCACGCACAACAAAGCGTGGTGCTCTCCTCTTCTCAACCTCAAAGCTCCCAAAGCGAGGATCTACATTCACTCGCGGAGCACGACCACCAAACGATCTCACGAACCGTGGCCCAAACCTCTGAGACCTCCTACCTTCAGGCCTAGCAAATCGCGCCTCCGAACCGATCGCACACCCTTCTCATACATGCCAAGTGGAGGGTGATACAAGTCGCGGTTCTCGAACTCAACTTGACGCCTAGCATCCCTCTTCCTCCTAAAGCAAAACTCAACCAAGTGACCATCCCTCTGGCAATACTCACAGTGATACCTCACCTCTCTCTTGGGTGGTGGTTGGTTCACTCTCTTGGGTGGATGGTTCACTCTTGTCGTGGTCTTGGCCTTAGGAAGGGTTTCCTCAGGGATCCTGGGCAAAGTGTCAAGTGGGTTCTTGAGGTGGTTCGGTTTGGGAAGCCACACTTGTTTAGGAGGTGGAGTCTTAGTTGGCTCTTGGAGAATGCCATCTTGCACAATAGGCTTGGTAGGCTCAGGTGGAGTGATCTTGGTCAATTTGGGAGTGTTGGTTGGTTTCTCACTCGAGCTCAAACCACTGCCTTGACCAACCTTGCCATAAATGACTTCTCCCTTCCCACCTATAGCAAAGCCTAAACCCGATGTGTGGTCCCCTCTTGAACGACTCATCATCATCATGCCAAGCCGCGGCTCTCCACAAGACACCCAACTCAAGACAGAGCGAAGATACTTGATCTCCTCTTCGACTCTCCCCTTGTCATGCCTACAAGACATGAGCTCCAACTCCAAAGCTTCTTCACTTAGCACATCCCAAAGACGGTGCTATCTGAGTTGGCCTTCTCAAGCACAGCAAGCTTGGCAGTCTTCTCTGCCAACTCAGATCGCAAGTCAGGACAGGACTTGCACGCACTCAACAGCATCGGCCTAGACTTCAAATCAACGTGCTCATCTAGCAAAGCCGAATACTTAGACTGCAGAGACATGATGCTAGACATATGCACAGCACAAGCATCACACTCCGTCTCATCAGAGACATCGACAGGCTTCCTAAGCAACTCTATCTCCGTCACAGCCATCTCCCACTTCTCCTTGTACTCCTTTCTCTCCCTAGCGGCACGCTTAAGCAACTTCTCTTGACACACAAGCGCATCGCCCAAAGATTCAACCTCATCGGAGAGAGATTCGATTGTGGGAGGTACCTCGGAAGGAGAAGAGTCGTTGTCGTGTGACTTTATTTGTCGGTCACCGCTCCATCGAGGGCCATGGTGCGAAGCCCCGGGCTTGGAGTCGGTGAAGAAGCAAAGTCCATTCAGCTTGTCCTCAACCTTGCGCTCGGACTCCTCATCGCTTGAGGAAGATTGTCCGTCCGAAGAGTCGTTGTCGAGGTCGCTGAGGGAAGCAAGGAAGGCGTGCTTGTGCTCCTTGGCACGCTTGAGGTACTTCTTCTTGATCGCCTCCTTGTCGAAGCCCTTCTTGGACTTGTGCTTGCCGGAGGTGTACTCGCGCTTGTCCTTGTGCTTGTCGGAGTCGTACTTGGAGTAGTACTTCTCGCCGGAGTACTTGTCCTTCTTCTTCTCGGGGCATGCAGCGACGAAGTGGTCCGGATCTCCGCACTCGAAGCATCCGCCCTTGGATGGGCCGCCGCGCCGACGGTTCAAGCGGTTGTTGTGAAACCGCGAGAATCGGCTGATGACTAGTGCAAGCTCATCATCCCCAAGACTCTCCATCTGCTCCTCTGTCACAGACACCAAGGAAGACAAGGCGAAAGAAATCTGTGATGGGTTAGCAGAAGAACTGGAACCACCTTTACCTGAGACGAGAGCAACGTTCGGCGCGGAGGGGTTCTTGAGCTTGGCCTGGATCTGTGCCTCGATCTCCGAAGACTTGAGCTTGCTGTAAAGCTCGTCGGGTGTGAGGGTGTCGTAGTTGGCAGACTCCATGATCGCGGACACCTTCACATCCCACACCTTCCGATCCAAGGCGCATGAAGCCGCACGCCTTCTCGTGCTCGTCAAGCCTCTCGGATGGTTTGTTCGCCCGCTTGCTTGTTGCAGATCGTCTGAAACCTAGCAAAGAGAGAATCGATGGACTCGCCATCAAGTTGGATTAGGTTGTTGTACTCTCTCTTGTAGGTCTCGTATAGGCGGGCCTTGACTTGTGGGGTTCCCTCGTGGTAACTCTCAAGTGTCTTCCACACCTCACGAGCGGTCTCACAAGTGGCAACTCTCTCAAACTCGGTATCCTTGAGGCTAGAGAACAAGACGCTCCTCGCTCGGTTGTTGGCATTGTGTTGGGCTATCTGATCCTCACCCACTCGAGCGGCTAGCACTTGGTAGTTCTCATCCTCAACAATCTCCCACACTCTCCAATCTATCCCCATGAGATGCGCTTGCATCTTAATCTTCCAATAGGGATAGTTGGTGCCATCGAACTCCGGAGGCTTGCCACCAAAGTGACCAAACCTCTCCATGTCGCCTTCTGCGGATCAAGAACCGGTTAAGGTGGATTTGATCCTTAACCTGCTCTGATACCAATTGAAGGACCAAAACGGCGACCAGAGGGGGGGTGAATGGGAGCCTCAATTAAATTCTTTCGAATTAATTGACTTGTAGCTCTCACGACCCCTCGAGTAAAAGCACACACCACACGGTATGATCACGACCTTGGATGCAAGGTGGATGAGCTAGAGTTTGCTCTAGACTCACGGCGGATCAACCGGAAACCGAACGGAACAAACGCACAAGAGACGGGAAGAAAAAACGCCTTCTGCGGGGTGGCCCGGACTCCAGCGGACGGACTCATCGGGCGAAGTCCGTCCAGCGTCCGATCGGTGCTTCCGGTCGATTGCGCTTGCAGAGACCTCGCGCCAGACGACCGCCGGAGCGCCCGGTCAGCCCGACGTGCGTCGCGTCCGGCGTCCGGTCACCCGACGCGCGCGGACAGCACCGGTGCGTCGGTCGCGCCCGACGAAGGCGTCCGGTCGCGGCGTCCGGTCGGCTCGGCAAGGAAGCGAGCGCCCTCGCCCGGCGGCGACTCACCCCAAACTCGATCCAAACTCACTCAAATCGAAACCTCAGGTCACAAGGATTGAGCCATAGCATCTAGGCATGTGGGTGACCATTTCCCCTTTGGAAATTTCGAGATTGACGAAAGTGAATCGAGAGAAATCGCGGATCACACGAAGAACACACCCAAAAGAGTCACCTTGATCCAAAAACTCGCCCGATCTACGTGCTCGTGAGGAATTAGCTCAAACCCTTCGGTGGAAATGATCCTCTCACGCCCTAGCACGAATCAATGCAAGAAAAACGAGATCAAACGGTGCCAAATCGAAGAAATCGCGAAGAGAATAGAGGGGAGAGGATGAACTCGGGAAGAACAAGTGAAGAACTCAAAATCACAGCTCATGAACAACAAAGAACACCGATCGATCGACCCAAAACGTCACCATGTGACAGGCTAATCACAGCTAGCCCTTGCTCGCAAATCTTGGTACAAATCGGTGGACCTCTCACACCCTCAGTGCAGAAACCCTAAGCGGAAAATATGAAAATGAGAGGCAAGGGAGAATGAAGGGGTATGCCTACGCTAAATAGCCCCTATTCCCTCTGCCTAAACTACCCCTAGGATACATGAGTCGATTTTGTAACCCTAAGGCTATTTCCGTCGACTAAGGGTAATCTTCAATCCGACGGCCACCGCGCCTTCCTCACCGGTAGCCTTGCCTCCACGCAATCTCCCCGATGCCGCCACGTGCCGTCCTTCCGTCCGCCGGAACACTTCGGGTTTTGAGGCGCAAACCCGCGAAACCCGCGCCTGTGGTTTTGAGGCACAAACCACCAAACCCGCCCGTGGTTTTGAGGCCCAAACCACGAAACCCGCGCCGATGGTTTTGAGGGCAAACCACCAAACCTCCTCGACACGTGTCACCGCCGTCTTGACCGCCCGAGTCGCCAAGTCATCCGAGCTCCCCGCTCTGCCTGCACGCTCGCCGTCTTGACCCGATCGACACGGTCCTGCCACGTCCTCTTGCATCCGTCGATGTCCCAGATGTCAGCCACCATGGCTAGCCGCCCGGCACCCGGTCCCTCGGTCCAAGCCTCACGTCCGTCCTTCACCTCCACGGTCCGTCGGCCCGCCGACGTCCTCCTTGGCACCTTCACCTCTCCGTCAGCTACCATCTCCGAGCTCCACACCCGCACAACACGAACCAAGAGATCGTCTTCGACACACTCCACGTGTGCCGGTGAACCATAGCCCGGCGAGAAAAGATAAAAGAAAATAGAGAAAGAATGTTGAGTGTTGACAATCACTACATCAAAACTAAACACATTTGAGATAAATCAACCATGTGTTCGCACATTGTCAGTGCCGGCCCCCGAGGCCATGCAACAGAGGCAACGGCGAGGGGGCACATGAAGGAGGGGGCACAACGAGCGGTCGAATAATACCGTGCCCAACTACAGCCCAAGAAGGAGAGCGGCTTAAAAAAACATGTGCCCGCCGTGGCCGTGACTTGAGTCACGCGTTCATGCGCCGCCACGCAACGCCAGGTCGCCTTCGCCTCGTCGCCCTCGTCGGTCCACTTCCTTGCACGAACCCTCGTCCGTTCCACTTCCTCGCCCGAATCCCGATCGTGGAATCGTCCGTTCCACTTCCACGCAGATCCGCAGACGGGCAGATCGCCATTGTTGTTCGCGCCTCGTGCCCTCAACCATTCGACGTTGTCCCGTCCGTCGCCCCGCCCGGCGAGTTGGCATTGGCGACGGCAATCACCAACAAGGACTCCCGTGCGATAAGTAAGTAGTCAATTGCATCAAGTTGGGAGATAGAATACGACGCTAGCGGGCTTTTTGGCACAACAATTTGCTACATCTAACCGGCGGCTGAATCAGTGAATCTAACGGGTGGTTTATTTGTAACTTTTGATATTGCAGGAAAGGTGGAAAAGATCGCACACGCGGCGAAGCCTGGCGAAGCGAAGCGGCGAGTAGGTCGGTGTGCGTTTTCAGGTTAGCCACTATCTGAACATTCATTGACGGCTAGCCACTATCTTGGACAATATTGATGTCAGTACCGTCTTTGATGATTTTGCATCTAGAAATGCCCGACGACAAATATTTTTATGACAAGCTATTATTCTTCAAGGTAATCATATTATTTCTAGAAACATAAATATATTGTTTTTTATATTGTAATCATACCGGACTTGCTCTATTTAAATATATTATGATATACATTATATATATAGTCTAGAGGGCACTTTGCGATGAGTTCGCGGCGGGGCACTAAAAATATAGGGCCGGCGCGACATTGTCGAAGAGCTGAATATCGACGCCTCAAGCGTCGAAGGCGGTCCGGTTCACTTGGGACGACGAAACACTCGGAGGGGAAGGAAACCACCAAAGGTGGGAGTTGAAGACCAACCTAGTTTCACAGGTTGGTAGAACATACTCCCAATAGTTTCGGCCGTAATCGATTGTCGACGCCGAAGAAAACCGGGGAGGGACAAAAGACTTGCTAAGATCCGAGCCTGAAGACCCCAAATCCGGCGAGGATACCCTTTATTCTCCATGGATCACCGCAGAAAGAAAGAGCTTCAGCGACGCTAACTCCGTCGCCGGATCCGCCATCTCCGCCCCTTCCGACGCGCCGCAAAGAACCGGCAACCAATGAACAAGCCTCGCCCGATAAACCTAACCCTACTAATGGCGTACCTATGATTTGAGGCCCCGGAACAAAATTCATGATGGAGCCCTAAATTTTAAGAAAATCAAAGCATGCTTTCACTAGTTATATATATAAGTTAGACATAACTTTTTGTAATCTATATAAGTTATGTGCATAATTTTGTAACGTTGAACATCACATAAGTCGGATATATAGGTTAGATGTATATGCATAAGTTATATAGACAAAAAGTTATATGCGTGGCTTTGCAACTTCTTTTCTTTATGCTAAAAGTAGAAAACTTGAAAAAAAATTACCAAAAGAAAAAATCGTCGGGTCGGAAATCGACTGCGAGTTAGCCTTGTCGCGGTCGTCCGCGATTTGGTTGACCCGGCAAGCGACATGGACCCAAAACATCTGATTTTTTTTTTTTTTTTTTTTGAGAATTACACGATACTGCATGACACTCACACGCACGCACACTCCCCCTATGAACACACGTACGCAAACCCTACCCCTATGAGCATCTCCGAATGAGCGGGCGGCCGCAGATCCGGAGATTCTCGAAGTCACCACACCTCGTCGTGCCGGCGGGAACGTCGCTACCACTTAATGCACAACGCCGGTAAATCCTGGGAAAATCCCAAGAAAGGTGCGGCGCCAGGATTTGAACCGGTGGTGGAGTAGCGTCCCCATTTGGACCGTCCCTACCATTGGACTATAAGCCAATTCGCACCCAAAACATCTGATGATTCTCTGTCACAAATCACCATCACACACCGCGCCTCATGGGCCGAATGAGGGACAGAGAGAAGATCGAGAGGGCGGTGAAAATGAAATTCATTGGGCCTTTGCAACGCGTCACCGCTATGCAGCAGCTCATTGCCCTTTTGCTAAAAAAAAAAAAAACAAAAACAGCTCGTTCTTTTTTAGAAAAAGGATTTTTTTATTCCGATCTCTGCAAGTGTTTTACACACAACCAATTCTTATTACATTCATCGCAAGTTAAAGATGTTCTTACTACATTCATCGCAAGTTAAAGATGTTCTTACTACATTCATCGCAAGTTAAAGATGGATGTTCAAACCTGTTTAGTAGATGACTTTTTTTTTAGTCCCAGAGACATTTAAAAAAAAACTCCACGAGGGTCTTTTAGGGACTTTTAGATAAAAGTTTTTTTTTATAAAAAAATCTTACCCTATTTAGTTTGCTATGGACTTTTTTTAGTCCAAACAAAAAAAGTCCCTCAAACCAAACACCCTCAGTTTTACTTCCGTTGCTACCCAGAGCCTTGCAGTCAAGTGCAGAGAATCCATGCCCCATTGTTAACCCAAATAACAAAGGGAGCAGAACTTCACCGCAAACAGGTGTACAAAGATATTGCCCTACGGAGAAGGTTCATGCCTGAAGAAATTCTACTCTAAATATGACTGTTTAGACATCAAAATAGCCTCTAAGATACAACCTTGACTATTGTTTTATTACAAATATTCGTTGACAAACTGCACCCTGAGATCAATCTAGTCGTATCATTTTGAAATACCCACAACTCACCACATCAAAACTTATTAAGCACAGCCAAAATTAGAATGATTGACCAATAACTCCACAAGCTCGCCTCAGGATTCAGGAGGGAGTAAAACATTAGACTGTCATTTGGAAACAGAGCGAAAACAATGAACTGTCATGTTATTAAAAGGGAACATATATTAAACGATACATTGTCTGTCAGTTTCCAGCTTTTGCACCCGTGTAGCCAAGGGATACTGACCTACTGCATCAAGCTACAAGTATGATTTAGCTCCTCAAATGCGACTTCCACTTCAAAACGACAACTTGAGCCACTAAAAGACAAGTGCCCGTGATACCACGTTATCACTTTTTTTAGATAATGGATGAGAAAATAACATCCGTGATACCACGTTATCACTTAGCACCATCTTTTAAAATTGCAATGTAATTATGACAAGGAAACGATCGCAGCTTCCAGCTTTTCATGATGAAAATAGAGCGTTTCACCTAGCAGCCATTGCTGCTTAGTGCTCTGTCACGGTCATGCCTCTACCTATTTCTGAGAAGCAGAATATGGTTCACCTTGACAACAGCTCATGGCAAGATAAAAATGGCAAGAGCAGATTTAGAGCTCATATTAGCAAGAGCAGATTTAGAGCTCATATTAGCTAGAGCAGATTTGGATAAACAGAAAATCCGTAGACCTTTTCAAATGAATGCTCACGCAGCCTTTCAGATAAAAACTACACAAAACTTGAGTCAGAACTGATTTCATGACATTATATTCATTGATATGTATCAGTACATGGGATTAATCTACAACTATGAGACGAAATTATTCTGAAATTATTATCTTAACACTATTAGCAATACCAAGAGTGAGTCCTAGAAGCATATTATGGTGAAGAGAATGTATGTGATTACATGCCAGCTGATATTTTACAAACCTGGACCATGTATATATATGTAGAAGATAACGACCAAGTGCACTACTTTGGCTCAGAAACTTAAAAGAAAGCCCTGCTTCCATAAAAGACCCTAGAACCCTTTGATGCGGCTGAAGACGGGGATGGGGATGTCTTCTCAATTGTACTGGAGTAGGAATCTTCGTTTGAGGGACTAGTATTCTCAGCTTCCAATGGAAGTTTCATTTTTGCAAGAGATTCTGTGAACTGTTGCATGCTCTTCATGTACATATCAACTATGTCCTGTTGGACAACTGACTGCTCTGGCTGAAGGTTAATGCTGATCACAGGCTTGATAACTTCATCCTTGGGTGGTGTTTCAGAAGAATCAGCCTCACCATCTGTAACATCTTGGCTTTTCTCACTATGGGATTGTCTTGGGGATGCCTCAATACTGGTCTCCGAAGGTTCAGAATTTGGCTCAGAAACTGATTGCTGTGTTGCAGAAAGGGTAGTGTGGGGGAGCCTGTGGTTGAGACACAACTTAGAGGGCTTTCATCACGGTGTTCCTCAACCTTATCTTCACATATTGCAGCACCAGGCAAAGCTCCACCAAATTGTAGCAACTTGCCATTTTCAGCTTTTGCAGGGTTCTCAGAATCTTTGAAGTCGAACTTTCCATGTTTAGAAGGAGCATCATCAACATCTCCAGAATGCAGCTCAACTTTTATAGGGTTTTCAGAGTCCAAAGACCCCATCTCGAGATACTTTGACACCATAATCTCGTCTTCCTTCGCCACATTTAGGTCTGGGAACACAATATTTTCAAGTGGAGAAGGAACGTCATGATCATTTCCAGAATCATCTACTCCTGACGGGGACTTATTGGGTGATGAGATGAGGATAACATCAGGAGAACAACCAGCGTATGACAAGGACAGCTGCACAAATCCAGCTGGTGTGTGGAACAGGTCGGTGGATGTCAAGGAGAACTCCTGGACCAGCTTTCCATCACCCATTACAATGTCTGCCAGAGGAACAAGGGCAAAGCCAAGAAGCTGATCCTCCAGGTAGTTCCTCACTCTGCTTAGCATCCATATCTCGCACTTGAGTGATGCATCCACAGTCTGCACATCAAGCCGTAGGCTTTCCTCAAATACCGGGTTGCGCCCAGCACTGTTGATCACCTTGGTGGAGCATGAAACATCAGGGCTGCTCGTGAGGCACAGCTTTGCATACACATCCTGCTTGTGATATATACAAACATTGTGGATGTCGCGAGCCTGGTGCACAAACACATCCAAGTAGCCAATGGATTTGTCTTTTCTATTAGTGTCAGCAACAAAATTGGTGGCTCTCTGAGTGATAATTTCAGTGTTCAGCAACTGTGGCTCAGCCACAAGGCCAGTTTGATAAGTAGCCGCCATTGCTGGTGTGCTAAGTATTGCGCTACAGACTGAAAAAGAAATAGGTTCAGTCATTCAGTGCTAAATCAGAAAGAAAGTTGTTTTTAGCAAATAACACAGCTTGTAGCCTTGTAAGAAAACAATAACAATGCAAAGTTCAGCCTAGGTCAAACTGATAGTCACATCTTTGGGCTCACAGTTTTCAGAGAGCATAAATCATGTAGAACTGAAAGTAAGGCAGTTGCTAGTTCTAAATTTGAAATAAATAACTGAACCAGACAGAATTAAACGTTGGGCCCTGGCTACTCTCTAATCAGGAAACTAAGTTATTGGGCTCAGATCTGAAGGAATTTTGGCTCAAAGATCTCTAACCGCAGCAAAAACAGAATTCAAGTGGTAGAATAGAAAGGTACCCTGTACTGATTTGCTCTGAAACAGAAGCAGTATCCAGTGTGCAAACGCAAGAGGCTGGACGATTTGCATCTTTGCCGATAGCCTAGATTTATGGCTCCCAGGAATCTCAGAGTGAGTTGCAGCGAACGCATTTCGTACATCCAATTGGAACCCACTGTCAGCCCAAATACTGGAATTGACGACATACTGATACTGTAGTCTGATAACTCAGCCGATCACATCAAAGTGAAAAAAAAAAAAAAAAAAAAACACAGCGGCGGGTGTGCGGGTACTAATAGTCATGTACATATCATAATTCACAATGTCAAACTCGATTCAGTAAACAAAAAGAGTGAGATTCTTAGCCTCTCGGACTAATCAGAAGCCCTATCCGTAACGAAAATACACTTCTGGCCGGAAAATTTCGAGGATTTGCCTGCCTGCCCCCAACAAGCGGGAGGAGATCCAAGAGAAAATTAAGCTGCCCCCAAATCAGAACGAACAGGGGTAACTAACGCAGGGATCGTCAGGCCTCGGAATACTAGTGGCGGACTGCTTGCAATGCAAAATTACGGGGAGAATGGCACTAATTACCTTGTTCGCTGGGGATTAACGGGGTGTTGGAGTGAGGTGACGCCGCGCCGTGGAAGGAGTTTGGCTGGGTAGTGTTGTTGGTGGCTGATGATGCGAGAGCGAGACGGGAACGGGAACGAGAAAGAGGGGAAAGGCAAAATATAAAAGGAAGCGCCGCCTTTTGCAGAAAGGCCACTATTCTTTTCACAAACTACAGCTTCTTTGTAACCTTGTGATAGACATCTGACAACTACTAGTAGCTTGCAAAAACTTCGGTAATCAGGAAATCAGCGCTGAGAACTGAGAAGCTTCGTGCAAAATGCCAACAATTGGTAGTGGAGTTAGAAAAAGAGCCGCGTAGAAAACTGGCGTTTGGGTCAGCTGCGGCTGCACGAGCAGTAGCCGGAGACAGTGGATCTTCATCTTCTTCTACTGCAGAGCTCCAATGGCGAAGTCTCTGACGACGGCCCCTGCCGACTGGCGTGACACTGCAGTGGGAAATCCATTCCTTGCAAACCCATCAACTCTTCGCCAAAAATTTTAAATTTCAAGTGCAATTGCAACGTACTCTTCGCCTCAAATTCTGAAGAATTTCTCTGCCTTCTGAAAAAAAAAAAAATGCAAATACATGTAGTGTTTACTTTGCAGACTAATGGTATCCCCAAGCATCTTTCGACCCGTTTGGTCGTCTGGCTGTTGCTTTCAGCTCTAACGTCTGAAACTTTTTTAATCGGTAAGTTATTCAAGAAAGTTATCTTGACAGCGACGACAGGGATGAATGCTTGGTGAAAATATTTCGCGTAAAAAATTGTCTATAGTTGAATCGAACACGAAAAGAACACGAAAAGAGTTGATCTCTAATTTGCTACTACGTGCCTTCTGCTTTGAAGCGAAAGTGCAAGCACAAAATGACATACAGTGCAATTTTTTTTTTTTTGAAACCAGACATACCAGTGCAATTAATTAACTGCCTCAACTGGTGCCATGAACTAAAGTACTAAACCACTCTATTTTTTAAGAAAAAAAACCAACTAAACCACTCTATTTTTAAGAAAAAAAAAACCAACTAAACCACTCCACCCATGTGTGTTGTCAGTGCCGTCAATCCAGCGAGATAATTTCGTCAACGGCTCAGCGCAAAGACCTCTAGAAGGAGCATCTGTGGGAACTTTCTTCGCAGTCTATCACACGTCAGTGAAAAATATGCTGGATGCATGCTAGCAAAAAATTCGTTTATTATCCTTGTTTTTGCATGCGATTGCAGAACAGCAGAAGGAATTCAAAGCTTAGTCGTCGAGTTGATTTCAGGTTTTCAACAAAGTAGCTCCAACTTTGTTACACTACACTCCCACCACAGCATTTTTATCTCGGCAAAGGCGTTTCTGGAGTCCGCTCGTGCCGATTAAAGTGCAATAAGATCATCCGCACTGTGCCACAAAGTTATGTAGAGTGACTAGAGTCGTCTGTACTGCTCAACTGCCGGTTCTCACTTTGTTCTTCTTTTTGTTCCAAAAATCAAAGTACTCCTTCGCTCACAAGCTAAAGAAATCTTCTCCAAAGAGCTCAAGATCTTAACCCTACGGGTCAAGACGAAGTTTAAAGTTGCATTCGATTCATGGATCCAAAATTTATTGTAATCCGTCTTTGTTTTCTCATTTTATTTCATTCTTTTTAGTTTCTTGAAGGCTTGGCCTTTTGTTTCTCGTCTTTATGTATTGAACTTTTAATTGCAATAAAGAACTGTAGGGGCTACGGCCCCTCCAGCATTTAAGAAAAAATGCCCAACAGTAGGCATTTCACTCACTATTTTCTCCAGTGAGAAAAGCTTTGAGAAAAGTTGGGCAAAAAGCGCATTTGTTGCTGTCGAACTCACCGTGTGAACACGGTCAGTGGTTTCAGTCCAAGTGCTGCTGACCAACGTGGATAATCTTGATGTAGCTGGTAGGTTAGCCAAAGTAAGCGCACACGTCAGCACTATGCATACAAAAGCATCCCCATCATCTAGATGACTAGATCTAGATAACATACTGTAAGCCTGGCTCTACAATAATTTTATCCGACCCAAAGAAACAAAAGAGCTTGCTGGATCAAAGAAAGCACCTTCGTATCCGTTTTTTTTTTTTGGGGGTTCTTGTGTGTGCTTCCTGCGGCTGTAATTAAGTTCAGCATCTTGGCAAGTTACTCGGCAGTCTGGTCGCACAAAAAAAGTTACTCGGCACGTCAGCACCTTTTCTAGTCTCTGGTTGGAACGTACCTGAAACTGGATGTAAGATGAAACCACACCCGGACTTGACGCTCCACACAGCTTGACGCTGTTTCTTCGTTGAAACTTTGAAGTCCGGAGGGGAACTGCGTGATTCAATCACAGATGCTGGTTGACCGGGAAAAAAATTAGTTGGTAGGCAATGATCCTAGACGGATTTTGTGAACCAAGCATCTAGAGACTTGCTTTTTTTTTTTTTTCGACAAGTTTAGATACTTGCCTGGCTTCAAAGATACGGTGCACAGCAAACAAACAGGACTTGACGCGGATTCGCGTCTAGAAGAGGAATCGCAGCTAGCAATAATTTTTAAACAAATTTTCTTGTAACTCGATTAAACTCTACTGAACGTTGCTGCAGGGATTGTGAAGAATTTGGAATGAAATTAATAAGTGAAGATGATTAAAATATAGATTTTGATTAATAGGTTGGAAGTTAGTAGGGTGACATGACTAAAATTGGGGATTGACGTAGATAACTAGATAGTTAGTCGAGAATGATACGGTGGCTTGCATGTTCTTACTGTAAAAATTAGCTTTATAAGAGATATATAATCATGTGATGAATATTTAAATTTAGCCATTGTCGGTAGGGTCCCCTAGTGTTTTTCATGAGGCATACATTTCTTTACCTATCCCCATTTTTCCTCTTCACATGTCCCTTCCTTGTTAGAGCATCTCCAACAGTTTTGGCATTTTTTTTTTTGAATCCCGATCATTTTATTACTTAGTCCCAGTCAAATCACTGGCAACTAAATCCTCAAGATGCTGAGGAACGTTCTCCCAGACAGCATACAAGCTGCTGGTTAGTTTACAACCGATAGACGCTAATTCATGAGCAACTTTATTACAAGCACGCGAACAATGACTCACTCTACAGACTGAAAACTCCGACGCCATGAGGTGTTTGGCCTCCGTGATAGTCCCTCCCATCAAAGACAGTCTGAATTCATCTCCTTCTAAAGCGGTCTTGAGTACCGAGGCGTCTGTCTCGATCACCAGTTTTGATATGCCCATGGAGGCTGCCACTCTGATTCCCTCCACGCAACCTATCACCTCCGCTTGAAAAGCGTTATGGAGGAAGTGTTGTTTCCCGGCTCCAGCCTTATGGACTTGGCCATGGCAGTCTCTGATGACAAAGCCCCAACCCCCAGCTCAGGCGCTCAAAACGCTCCGTCCGAAGTTTAGTTTCGGGAAGTCCACCTCCGGTTTGCACCGGTGAAGCGGCGACGAGAATCCGAACAACGGGGGATTATTTTTTCCTGTTTCGTTTTCGTCAGGTTATCCGCCATTCTTTGCAGCAATGTAAGCGACCTCCACCCCCGATCTCCTCCTGTTCTCCACTCTTCTTTTATTCCTTTCATCCCACCATAGCCATAGCAACAAGACTACAGTGGATTGGGTTTTTCGTTCCATCTTCAGGACGTGTTCCATCATCTCTCTTGCTGTTTTTGTTTCAGAGAGCTTTTTTCTGATCTCCTCTAGGTTCAGCTGACGCCATACTTCCTTTACTTCTTTGCATTTGAAAAACAGATGTCCCCATCCTTATCAAATCTCCCACACATGCCACACACCGGATCAATCTTTAGGCCCTTCCTCTGTAAAGATCTCTTGAACGCTAGCGTGTTATGGCTCAGGCGCCAAAGAAAATGTTTGACTTTTGGCATACACTCGATTTGCCATACTTTCTTCCAGAAATCTCCACCTCCCTCACTGCTCTCTGCACACCCAGCTCTCCCGGTTGTACAGCTTCTTTTCTGAGCATTTTTATGGACCCAGTATGCCGACTTGACTGTAAAGGCCCCCTTCTCATCGAAGTGCCAAGCAACAATATCCTCCATATCCAAGTGTACCGGTATTGATTGGATCACCTTCACATCCTCTTCTCTGAAGGTTTGGGACAGCAGCTGTGGGTCCCAAGTTTCAGTTACCGGGTCGACGAGTTCATTCACATACCGTATCAGATTACGGCCTTTCGGTGTTACTGGTTGCCTTGTCATACTTCTTGGCAGCCATGCATCTCTCCATATGTCAATCTGGCTCCCATTCCCCACACGCCATATGATGCCCTCTTTTAGCACCTGTACACCTTGCATAATACTCCTCCAAGTGTAGGAGCAACCTGCCTTTGTGTCCACCTGCAACAAGCTGTCTTTTGGATAGTACCTCGCTTTCAGGATCTTTGCACACAGAGAGTTGGGGTTCTGCAGCAGCCGCCACCCTTGCTTAGCCAACATGGCCATGTTAAAAGAGTGTAGGTCCCTGAAACCCAGTCCCCCCTCCTCCTTGGCGAGTGTCAACTTCTCCCAACTCAGCCAATGTATACTCTTCTCTTTTTCTTGATTATTCCACCAAAATTTTGCTATCATAGCACAGATCTGATGGCACATTTCTTTTGTAATATCGAAACACCCCATTGCAAAGACAGGGATCGCTTGTGCCACCACCTTAATTAGAATCTCCTTTCCTGCCTTCGACAATATTTTTTCTTTCCAACCCTGAATACGTTGCCACACACGTTCCTTTAGGTATGCAAAAACTCCAGTTCGGGTTCTCCCCACATACACAGGTAAGCCCAGGTATTTCTCGCTTCTTGTCTCTGACTGAATAGACAAAATGCTCATCACTGAATTTTTATTTGCACTTCTTGTATTAGGACTGAACATCACCGCAGATTTCTCCGTGTTTATCACTTGCCCCGAGCATTCTTCATACACCGATAGGATTTCCTTCAGCTTAGTTGCATTTTCTTCATTTGCCTTGCACAATATCAAGGAGTCATCCGCAAATAACAGATGTGATACCGAGGGGGCCCCTCTACACACCCGAATGCCTTGTAGCTGCCCCTCCTCCTCGGCTTTTGACAGAAGCGCCGAGAAACCTTCAGCACACAGCAAAAATAGGTAGGGCGAGATAGGATCGCCCTGCCTTAGGCCTCGCTCCGGTATGAATTCCTCTGATAATTCCCCGTTCACTCTTATTCGGTATTTTACAGAAGTGACACAGTTCATCACCAGATCAACCCACCTAGTAGCAAAGCCAAGTTTCAGCATCATCTCTCTCAAGAAAGTCCATTCCACTCTGTCATACGCTTTGCTCATGTCCAGTTTGATTGCCGCGTATCCATCCTTCCCCTTCTTTCTTCTCTTTAGGAAGTGAGTCATCTCATACGCGATGAGGATGTTGTCTGTTATGAGCCGTCCCGGGACGAAAGCACTTTGAGATTGTGATATCACCTCGGGCAAGACTCTCTTCAGCCTGTTCGCAATAACTTTGGATACCAACTTATAAATTACATTGCAGAGGCTTATAGGGCGCAGGTCTTTCACCTTCGATGGTTTCTTCACCTTTGGGATGAGAACTACAGTGGTGTCATTCCATTTCTCCGGCATCACACCCCCTCTCAGCACGTCCAGCACTGCAGCAACCACATCATCTCCCACAAACTCCCAATACTCCTTATAAAAAATGGCTGGATTTCCATCCGGTCCCGAGCTTTCAGGTTACCTATAGATTTCAGCGCATACCACACTTCCTCTCTGGTAAACTCGCTGAGAAGGTCATTGTTCATCTCCGGTGTGACTTTGCCATTACGCGATCCAAAGCAATCTTTGTGAGTTTTGATTGCCAGACGACCTGAAAAGGTTTGAAAAATGGTTAGTAATAAAAGCCCTCTTCTCTACTTCATCTTCCACCCAGCCCCCCTCCTCCTTTTGAATTTTTCCTATATAATTTCTCCTTCTCCTCTCTGAACACGACGCATGGAAGAACGCCGTGTTCCTATCCCCTAAATTCAACCACTTTACATGAGCTCTCTGCTTCCAATACAAGTCTATTTGCTCTGTCGCCTTGTCTAATCTATATCTAAGAACTCCTTCCCTCTCCACAGACTCCTCACTCAGCCCTCTTCGCCTGCAAATCTCCAATTCTTTTTTTAATTGCTTCACCTGCTTCTCCAAACCTCCAAGCACGTTTGAACCCCATCTCTCTAAATCCCCCGACACCAATTCTATTGCTTCATAGACCGGTATATCACCTCTTTCTTTTGCTTTTTCCCAGGCCTCCTTCACTATATTCCTGCTCTCCTCTTCTTCTACCCATGCTGCTTCAAACCGATAAGATTTTTTACCCCCCGGTCTTCTCTCCTCCTTTTCTCCAAGCTCAATAATAACCGGTCGGTGGTCTGAGTGTTGAGGGTCCCCATTTATTATACGTACATGGGGGAACATCTCCTGCCACTCATGATTGGCCACCGCTCGGTCCAGTCGTTCTCTTATATATCCCTCCACACGGTGATTGTTGTTTCTCCACGTGAACCGATCACCCTCAAAACCCAAATCTTCCACTCCGCACGCCTCCAAAGCCTCCCTGAAATTATCCATTTGCTGTTGTTTCCGTGGATTGCCTCCTTCTTTTTCATGGCCATATAATATTTCATTAAAATCTCCTGCAAGCAACCATGGTTTCACTTGCATCGTGACAAGAGATCTTAAGGTATTCCACGTCTTCCATCTAAGGTCAGTTTGGGGTTCTCCATACACCCCAGTAAATCTCCACTCGTCACCATTTTCTTCTCGCACATCCATGTCAATATGATACTTGGAGTAATTCCTAAGCACCACATCGACCCCCTCCGCCAAAACACTGCAATTCCTCTCCCCCCCTTTCGTTCTCTTTCACCACCATGTTTGCGGACCAGCGACCACCGCTGCTGCATCCTTCTCTCGTCTAATCTCGCGTTTCGACAAGAAAAGAATGTCGCCTCCACCGACTTCCGGAGCTCCAGTCCCTCGAACCGCCGGGCGGTTGCCCGGACCCGGCAGTTCCACGCCACTATTTTCATTGCGGTCCGCGGAGCTGCTCCGAGCCCCCGCTTCAACTTCTTCGTTTTCGGCGATTAGCTTGGAAAGACCCCTCACTACGCACTTTCTTCTCATTCCTCCCCCGGACTTCATCAACCTCCATACTGTCCTCGGCAATCCTCTTCCTGCTTCCCCCAACCCGCTCTCCATCCGATGTGCGCCCTTCCCCGTTCTCTCTTTGTCTCTTGAATTTTTTTAGGCATTACCTTTGCTCGCGTCCTTCTGCATCTCCTCTCCTTGTTTTGCAGCAGCAGCTAGCTGCAGCGCCTCGCTGCTCTTTGCATTATCAATCACCTCCTTCTCACTTCCCCGTATCTCTTCCCCCCCAACCTCTTTACTGCTCACCTTATCAAGAGTTAAAGCAAGATTTTTCTTTGCCTGTGAAGCACCAGCGCTACCTCCCCCCTGCTGCTGTTTTAGGGGGCTAGTCACCTCCTCCTCTTCACCCCTATGGGTAACCTCCTTTCCTTCGTCTCCTTCCTCCACGACAAAGCGTCCTTTGCGTGATCCGCCTCTTCCACGTCCGCCCCGATCCCACGAGCCCCGGGAAACCGCAGCCACCACCCCCACGTCCGCCCCGATGAGGGTTTTGTGCTCCTGTTGGCGCCAAGTTTCTCCTCCAACCCGCTTCTTTGAGGGATGTAGCGGTTCCTTCCCATATTGCCGCCCGTGCACCGAGCCAAACAACTCAGTACACGCTTTATCCACATGTCCGATCTTCCCACACATATAGCGTAAATCTGGGAGGAATTCATATTGCAAAGGACACCGGCGTTCGCGTCGGCATCTTCTCCCATTTCCACCATGATGCCCCTCCTTAGTGGCTTCCTAAGATCAATTCTCGACTTTGACACGTAGGGAATCTCCCTGCCGCCATTTCATCCTTGTCAAAATCCACCTCCATGAATTGACCTATGTCATTGCCAATCGTTTTTCTTTGCATCCCGGTTCATGAACCCCATTGGCGGTCGATCCACCCTAATCCAAATTGGGATGGAGTTAAACTCAACTTCATCGATGGACTTCGAATCATCGAACTCTACCACCACCAGCACTTCTTTTGAAATCATCCACGGGCCATCCTCAAGAGCTTTCCTCTTCCCAGATGCTTGCAGGAAAGTAATTATGAAATAATTATCCCCCATGCTCTTGCACTCGATCCCCTTCATGGGGCACCAGATCCACCCAACAGCCTGCGCCACCACCTCTGGCTTTACCTCCTTCTCCGACAGCAGTTTGGCAAAAGCTCTAGGGTTACCTTCAGTCATCCCCGCCGCCATTGGTTTCTTCCCGATCCGGATTTTCCTCTTCTCCGCATCCGACAGCTTCAGGGCCTTCATCAGCCCCTCTACTCCCTCCATGATCACCCCTTGATTGACAGGAACACAGGTGACAAAAGGCGGCGAATTTGGTGGACTCCGGGTGAGGGCTAGCAACCTAGGGTTTTAGGGTTTGTGGTGGAAACAGGTGGACTCACGTCACTTAGATGAGATGTGACGAGAAAGCTCCTTTCCGCCGATCCTAGGGATTGATCGGAGGAAACCGAAGCCGAGAGGGTTGGAATCTACCGAACAACGCGATCAGCTTGATCGCAAACAGAGAAGACGGGGGAGAAAGCCGCCGGGTCACCCAACTCGAAGTCGCCTAGGAAACCCTAGACGCCGAGACTACAAGTCGTCTAGGGTTGCGTAGGACAGTTTTGGCATTTTTGATTTGGCATTTGACTTGTTTGCCAACTCCCCATTCCAAATGCCAAGCCAAAAAAGGCTTCCTCCAACAGTTTCTTTGTTTTGGTTTGTCATATGGGAAAAGTGGGACCAGGAGGGAGCGGTTGTTGGTTCCTCGTCGGATCCGCTCGCAAGTCGCCATGCGTCGGGCATGCAAGAGACGCGACGCAAGAAATGCCAAAGCTCCCAAGTTTGGCAAAATGCCAAAGGAGGACCGATTTTGCTAAACTCACTAAAATGCAAAAGAGATTTGCAAAACTGTTGGAGCATTGTTTTCTAAACTTTTGCTTAAAAAAAAATGCAAATGCCAAACCCATATGCAACACTGTTGGAGATGCTCTTAGTGTAACAAACTCACATGAGAGCATCCGCAAGAACATGCAAGTGCATTTCTGTGGCCTAGCTTGGGAGCTTTGACTTTGTCTTAAAGTACCTAAGTCAAGTCAAAGCCGATGTAAGGTGGATAATGCAAACATCCTTGTGGATAATGCAAAACAGAGGCCCAAAACCAGTCCACCTTCCGGTCTCGATCACAATTCACAAGTACCTAAGTCAACGGTTCGACAAATAACTCACAAGCACATGGCTTTGGAGAAGGAAGCAATGTAGCTATTGAGTGGAATTCCGGAGAAGGATGCAAAGTCTTGGTGAGCGATCATGGAAGAAATCCTGTCATAGGAAGATATCGCTAGAGGGACGATCATATAGTGGGCTATTTAGTTTGCTCTCGTTGACGCATAATTTTGTGGACGGACTTGTGTTGGAGCTAGGGGATGAAAAGCAAGTGCAATGACCCTAGATTTGGGTGCACCGGACTAGACCGACATGGATTGCACCCCACTCTGGCATTTTTAAAATAAATATCGACATGACTTTATCTAAGAACTCATCCATGGCTTCGACAACAACAATACCAAGAGTTGAGGATGGTCGTTTTATGGGAGCATCGGCGATGGTCCTTC
The DNA here is from genome assembly GCA_015847255.1 of Hyparrhenia diplandra. Classification (NCBI taxonomy): domain Eukaryota; kingdom Viridiplantae; phylum Streptophyta; class Magnoliopsida; order Poales; family Poaceae; genus Hyparrhenia; species Hyparrhenia diplandra. The sequence goes on from JADLZK010000010.1 coordinate 182,484, forward strand.
GAGGAATTGTCGATTTGGAGTGACACAGATTGCGCGGGTGAGAGAAGTGATGGCTCTCGCCAGACCGATGAGCCGACAACTTCGGGTTAAGTAGTGATTGTCGATTGTCATGAAGAGTATGCAGCAAGAAGGCGACCTCGGGATCTATGGATACGTTTTTAGGAGATCAATGCGAGGAAGGCAACTTTTAGAAGTGTCAAGTTTGTACAAGAGCATAGGGACTGAAATACCAATGCTCATAGGATAGCTCGTAGCTTGATTCATGTCAAGCTAGGGCTTACATGTATGGTTCTTGAACCCACATGGTGTTTATAATATGTACAATCCTCATAGGTGAATAAAGGGAGGCGGTGTTGCTAAAAAAAACTACGGCCACACATGACACCCACTACATTATATGTGGTGACCTATGGCAATAGTTAAGTCTATACTTTAGTGGTAATAGAGCATCTTCAAATTTGATTATTGTAGTGCTCATTGTGTACTAATGGAGTGTTCGCCGCACATGGTAGCCCGTCGGAGCCAGACCTAGTCGAGTGTAAGTCAACCCCAAATGGGCACAACAAATAGTTCGCCTATGTACCACGCGGCGCCCGCGACTGTTCCCCGACCTCCATCGCCCGCCCCACCGCACTTCCCTCCTCTCTCCCATCGATTGTGCGGGGGCGCCAATGCCGCCGACCGCGACTCCACGAGTTGCGGCGTGGAGAGTGGTGAGCGGGGTGGTGGTCGCGGAGGCAAGATTGGGAGTGGGAGGTGGCGGTTGTGGCGGTACAAATGTGAGTCGGCATGGCGATGTGGGCGGGTGCCGGAGCAGGCATGAGCGGCTGGGAGGGGCGCGAGAGCACGCGGTCTTGGGTTGCTCCATGGAGTTGAGTCAATTTTAGGCCCCTATTTTTATGTAGTCCGACATGCAAATGTAAAAAACGGGGCCAAATTTGTGCCCTAACCTTGGAGTTGCTTTAAGTCCTCGAGTTGCTTCTAATATGCTTTGGTGGATAGTTCACAAAGATACGCACGGATAGTCCTACATGTCATTACAAACAGTTTGTCGAGTCGCTTTTATAAGTAATGGAGAACTTGTATAACAGGTTCATAATAATTGGCCAACCTATACACGTAAAACCTAAGATATTGTTGTTCTATTATGTCTATGTATAATCCAAGATACTTATATGTGACCATACATCCTTCTTACATGAACCTATACACATGTACCTTTTTGCTCATCAATCGCCGAAACTCGAAGTAAGGACATATGTCACATATCGATGCGTACGGCCCGCTCTCCCTTCAACGCTGTATGTACGCCGCCCGGCCGATTGGCTGGAGCAGGCCGCTTCGAGCACCCTTGCAATCCGCGCACAGAGCATGCAAGCGGCCCGCTAACAGAAGGACATGTGCGCGCTCAGCCGCGCACGCAGCCTACGCAGGTACGTCACCCATTCTGCCATTCAGAGGTGTTTCCTCATGCTCATGGCTCGGGGCTCCTATCCGGCAATTTATTATGGAACTTGGAACATCTGAGATCATCGGATAGATTGCCGGAAAAAGCAGAGTCCTCTCCTTTACCTGCAAATGATCAAATACGTTTTTCTTCAGGAAGCGCTATAATTTAACATACAAACTTTACCATGCATATATATTTCATTGGGTAAACTGGTGGAAGTCAATCGTGTTACTTGTACAAGAATTTCTACTGTATACAGCATATTCAAAAGGATCTACTGGAAAAAAAAAAAAAAACACTCTGCTGCCACTTTTTGTCTTGCCAGTGAACGCAACCTCGACCTGGAGACATCACTCCCACCGGCCCCCCGTCGGCCAAAACCTCCTGCATGTCCTGGCAGCAGAGCGGAGGCCGGACGGACCGCCGGAGGGTAGCAATGCAAGGAAAGCACTAGAAGGCAGCTGCCCTGTCCTTGACGACGACGTCCTCCACCTCTCTCCTCGTGAGCTTCTCCTCCTGCTGCCTCCGGCAGAAGACCACCCACGCGTTCACCTCCAGGACGCGACGCAGGCGCCCATCAGCGTGGCGAGCGCCAGGCAGTAGCCGAGCTTCCAGTAGGATGCGCCGAGCCCCATGACCTCGAAGCCCTGGAACACGTTGACCACCCCGACGACGACGCAGCCGTACCCGACCAGGTGGTGGTACGACTTCCAGTACTTGCGGTACCGGTTGGTGGTCTTGGGCCGGAAGAACATAGCCAGCGTCTGCAGGCTCCCCGCCGTGGCCGCCGCGATGCCCAACCCGCGGTGGAGCTTGTACGTGACGCCGGGAGACGCGGAGCCCATCACCAGGCCCAGCACGAAGCCGGCGGCGCCCAGGGTGTACCCCGTCGCCTGCATTGCCGCGTGCGCGTAGAACCACGCGGACCCCGTGGACGCGCACGGCCGCAGGTACCGCGCCACCGCCGCGCCCACGGGGAGGAGGAGCCCCCACGAGAGCGCGTTCAGGGGGAGCCGTGCAGCCACTGCAGGGTCGTCGACGCGATGGGCGACGCCTCGGTGGCCGTGGTGAGGATGTCAACGGTGGCGTGCGACGCCAGGTCGGAGGCGTCGGTGGGGTGGATGGTTGGCGAGTAGCCCTGCACGTACAGGCCCCGGTTCCACACGAAGTGCACCCTGGTGCGGTTCGGGGACAGCCGGATGGTGGCGGCCACGGTCACCCTGGCGCCGTCGCGGACGGTGCGCGCGGGGGAGACGAGCGACGCGGAGGACGCCAGCAGCGGGATGTCCAGCGGCCGGGACACGAGCGGCGACGCCTGCAGCTTCACGTCGGGGAGAGGAGGAACGGGAGCGCCAGGAGCGCGCCCGTGGACGGGTCGGAGAAGGCGGCGAGCACGCGCGCCCCCGTCATCGCCGGCGCGTCCGCGTTCACGCCCCAGGCCACCCAGCCCGACGGCGAGATGAAGGAGCCCGTGAACGCCGCGTCCAGCGTCGCGTTCCGCGCGTCGTAGGTCCACGCCAGCGTGGCGCCCTGCGTCGGCAGGGCGATGCACTTGTCGTACGTCTTGATGGGCGTGGACGTCGTGCACCGCCCGGCAGCGGCGGCCCACGCCCGTCGGGGAGGGCGGTGGCGACGAACACCACCGCGGCGAGTAGCAAGCCGCGCGTCTGCCACATTGCTGCGCAGCCGTGTCGAGTGGCGCGAACAGGCTTAGCCACACGGCCACACCCACGACGCGACGAGCTGGGTGGTGTGCCGTGAGTGCGCGGCGTGTGCTTAGTGTGGTTTTGTTTCCGCGCGTAAGTGGGGTTTTAGTGGGGGCGTTTCGGGGTGCGAGTGAGTGTGATGATGGCTGTGAGATGTGCGTCCGTTGGTCGCCTTTTGTTTCGATGGCTTCTTCGCTTTGAAGGCAAGGGACGAAAGGCTCCAAAAAGAAGGCTGTATAGTACATACGCTACATGCGCGCGTCCTGTGATGTGTTGATCTGGATCTGCTATGTGGTGCCGACCCTTCTAGCTTGGCCCAATGGCCCCATCCTTGGCAAAGAGCTTATGGATGTTGGTGCTAATTGAAGTAGTGGTCGTCTGGTCGACTGAAGTGACAATATATTGCACAGTGCTGCTAGTCATCGATAGGTTTCTGCGGCTAATGTTGTTTTGTTGTGCAGAAAAACATTGTACTACAATTGATAAGTCGGGCTGATAAGATACGTTAACCGGGCTAGTAGTAATACTTCCTATTATACTTGACACACCTTTAATTTGGGTGTACTAGTGACCAGCTAATGGAGAACTAGGCAATGATTGCGTGCACGCACTCGTTAAGGTTAGGTGGTGTGGCGTGGGCTGATGCCAGCAGCGGAGTGTACAACTGATTGCAAAATGGAAGGTTTGGTGGCCACAACGTAGTGGCGAGGGCGATGTGATGTGATGCGATGGATTCGAAGAATATTTGTTTCCAGCTTGAGACTCGTGTTCATGCGTGGTTATGATGACCCTCTAATTGTTGGCTTCAAAGGCACGGCTAGGAGATCGTGGGATTTCGGTTACGAAAGTGCTGAATAATACGTGAAGAAAGTAGCATGGGTGCATCGAGTATAAAATTCAGTGCAAGTTTTCATGAAAAAAAAAAAGCGAAGAAAAATCTAATGCACAATGTAAGAATATTAAAGAATATAGTGAGAAGCAATGATTCCACCATGCAACAGGTTCTATCATTACACAAGGCGGCGACGCCCTTTACCCAAAGAGAAATTAACTTCAGATATTAGAAATCCGGTAACAGCAATGTACAGTATGAAGAATTGAGTAGATATCATCAAAGGAGATCTTGGTTCACGAAAGATTGCCAGCCTTACCAGGAGGGACCAGGTGCCTGATAATGACAGGGAGCAGATGGCATAATGACAACACAGTACCGGGAGGGTATACACTTTTATTTTTAGAATGATGTACATTTGTTCTTTTTCTGCATAGTCATTCGTTGCAAACTCCAAGCACCTGAAAATGATAATTCTCAATGTATCAATGCATTCCTGATCAGTTCATTTAATAAGTGCCAATCCATTGATCAATGTATCAACATACTGCTCAAAAAATGTTTGTAAAGTTACAATATGGCATTCTCCTACGCATATGAAAGGAGATTGCTCAAATATGATTATAAAGCTACAATACAATATTCACTCCTGTGCATATTTAAAGAGACTCTATACAGAAATTTTCATATGCAATACTGTGAGAATATAGTGAGTCAATGAATCCACCATACAACAGGTTCTATCATTTCGCAAGGGAAACAAAGAAATTTCAGATAGTAAAATTCAACAGCGCACACAACATAGAGTATGAACAATTGGAAGTAGATGTCATCAAAGGAGATCTTGGTTCATAATCCACGAAAGATTGCAAGCCTTACCAGGAGGGACCGGTACCTGATAATGACTATACCAGGAGGATATACATTTGATTTTTGACTAATTCATTGCAACTAAAAAACTGAATAAACAAGTTTACCCCTCCTTCCTGCAACAGAGCACAGATTTTCAGACAATGGTCAAATTACTTAAGAGTGGAAACAGAGATTAGTGCAAAGGCATATCTCAACCACTTAGGTCAGTCTCAATGGAGAGTTTCACCTCCCGGTTTCCAAGATGTGAAACTTTGACATGAAATAGACGCCTCCCTCAATGTGCGATTTCATTGCACAGTTTCATAGGCTCAAAGGGTCCCACAACCTCTCTCTCATTGCATGGTTTAATTGCATAGTTGCATGGTGAAACTCTATTTGTGTCTCAATGGGGGTTTAGTGCGTTTCAACGCATGTGAAACAGTGCCCAAAGGTTTCACCATGGTAAAACTCTTTTCCTTCTCTCTCCTAGGAGTTTCATGCAAAATGTGAAATTTTGCTGATGTGGCGCTGCATTTAATGTGCATTTAAACACTCATGAAACTCCTATTGAGACTGGCCTTACATTGAATAGATATACCAAAATGGAGCACCAACTGCTGCAATTACTTTACAAAACTAATACCAAAGTTACACCAATATTTTTTTAAAAAGTATCGATTTCAATTAATATTACCCAAGAATCAGTATGCTGTCTTTCTTTCTGTTTCAAAGGGCCACATTTGTTCTCTAGGTCTACTGTTCAAATGTGCTATTGCTTGCAGTGAACAAGTATCCAGAGATGTTTGTTAAGTTTTTGCGATCTCGTTTTATGTACAGTAGTCCTTGCCTCGCCTTTTTCCTTTTTTTGTAGAATATCTCCTTATCCTTCCAAACTGCAATTGCTTATCCAGGAGCACGCGGAAAGCGTACATGAGGCTGCAGTTAGTGTACAAACATGAAAAGAACTGACAGAAACATGAAAAAACTAACGGAATGGAGAGGATGGGGATTAGGGGCGTACCTGGTGGCGTCTGAACAGAGGAGGCCTGTAGGACAGCTGGGCAAGGGGCAACATGATCCCAACAACGGCTTGGATGGAGCCACTATGTTTTTTAACTAGTATATATACCGATTATACAACCTCTGATTCACAGTGTAGGTCGTTTAGGAGATAGGACATTGACACGATATCCCATTAACACTTTGGCTTGTATTTTTTATTAAAAATCAAAATACTACTTTCTGAATAGTGAAAATTATATACTACAAAAATATTTTTCCATGATGAATACTGAATATGGTAATATCAACGATGCATTGTGAAAGTAGTTTCCATATACTGGTAGCCCAAGTTAAAGTATTTTGAGCGGACAGAATCCTAAATGATCTACATTTGGAATCAGAGGGAGTAGGAATTTGGATTATGATCTGACAAGGACAAAATGGATTATTTTCTGTTAAAGAGTTGTTTGTATGCTATATTCATTAATAGCAACTGCTAGTTACCTGCTCATCACCTATGTTTGTTTTAACATGAAAAGAACATACCAGACAAATATAACTGGGATATAAGCATTTGAAATGTTATTAGTAACCGTTGCATACTTATCTGGAAAGTAAGATGGTTGTCTTATATATCGATCAGCCTGCTTGATGACACAGACAGATATCAAGCAAGCTCTATGTCAGGAAGAAAGTAACTAAGTAACTTCTTAAATGAAGATAGCCGACAGCTGACACTGGAACAATCTAAACTCCAGAATCTAAGTACTTCATTCTCATTGCAGCTACTTCATCCTTCATTGCCTGACAATATCTTTCAGCAGTTTCTACTTCCTTTTCCAAACTGACAAGATTAATTGCTTCATTTTTATCATGTACATTTGAAATGAAAGCTTGCTTCTTTCCATCCAGATGCCTCTCCATGGTTCTTATGTTTCCTTTCAGTTTATTAAGATGACTTGAAAGAGACTCAACTACGTTGCCTTCCTTCTCTTTCTCACGAGCATGCTCAAGCCTTGCTCTAGAATCTTGAAGCTTCCTAAGCCTGTTTTGTGGCTCCTTTAAGCGGGCAATGAAATGCTTCACGTTGAAACCCAGTTGCTCTAAATGCTGGGCTTTTTTCATCAGATATGTAATTGCAGAAGCATCTGTATCACATGACGTCTTGAGCACTTCCTTAGCCAAGTCAATAAGCAAAAACCATAATCCACTGTAAGGTAGATCTCCTAAAGTCTCATCATAGTTCAAAAAGCCTCTGTAATGTGGTTTTTGAGGAATGAGCTCAAAGAACCGAGGGTACTCCCTCATGGCTGCTTCAGCATAGGGGTCATTGTTGCTTTCCTTCAGGTTTTTTCGCTTGCTTCCACTTACATCATCTTCATCGAGCTTTCCTCCCATTGCGAGAGAAGACCAGAGCGAACATACTCTTCCAGTTCGAGGACAAGTTGCATGTTATGATGTTCTGGATTAGGGGCACTCTGTTCCTCATCATCATCAGGTTTATTACTTCAATTTTTTATTCTTGGGCTGTTCGAGGACAATACATTCATCATCACTGTCAACTTGTGCCAACTCGTCACATTTCTTAGAATCAGAATCTAGATCTTCTTGGAATGAAGAATATTTCTGACCTTCCAATTGCAATGGACTCCTTTCCGTTTTACTTTCTACTTTGCTTTTCTTCTTATTACCTCCATCTTCAGCAGATATATCTCTTTTTTTTCTTCTCCTTCCGTTTCACTGCAGTATTTCTGCTGTCCTTAACACAAGCACTAAGGCCACAGACAATCACCTTTGTTTCATTCTCATGATTTCCATTATTCATTCCCAGCTGCTCTTCTACAATGTAATTGCTCTGGTCTCTCATAGTGACTTGTGTAAGGAATTGATCAAGTGCTGGCACTGCATCACATTTCTCACTTACATTCAGTTGTGATGAAGTAGCCCCATTTTCATGATCTCGCACCACCGAGCAACCATATCGATCATCATCTTGATGCTTGTAGAACCGCCCACTACTGCACCATGCAACATAATCTTCACCAGGCATCCCATATCTACTGATACTTGGTATCCACAACTCGGTTCCCACAGAGTCAATTTCCCTGACAATAGACAGAGGGGCAGCCTGATCATAACCAAACTGTCTCGCAACAAGCTGTGGATTGTACAGTACTGAATTGACCATGTCATCACTATGAAACCCAGTCAACATTGTTTGACTGATAACAGCAATGTAATCCAGCAACCAATCTGGCTTATCTTTACCATGACAGGTCACCAAAACGGTGTGCATATTGAACCACTTGGGTTCCATCCAGTTAAGGGTGTTGTAACGATAGGGCCTCCACTCAAAGCATACTTCGTCCAGCAAAATCTTTATAGCCTCCTCGGATGTGCTCGTCTTCTTCCTCCGGCTCCAATGCAATACCCTGACATTGGAAACGGGAAACTGTGGCGCCTTCAGCTCCGGTGGGCACAGCCTCTTGTAGCGCTCCCACATCCCACACCTGCAGCATCCAGAGCGGCACAAAAGACATCTAGACGGCCACACCCCCATTGTCCACAGCGGAAGCAACAATTCCTATCAACTCCGCATATAGATTTGCTACCATCGACTGGCCAAGGGCAATGCGCTCGCCAAGACTAAGCCTCGCAGCAAGTGCGAAGACGCGCTCCGGCAGCTCGCCACCCCTCGACCGCAGCCTTGGCGTGACAAAAAGGCGAGCCAGTAGGCGAGGAACCCAAGCCGCCGCAGCTCGTCGTCCTCGCCGGGGCGTATGCCACCGCCGTCGAACCACTCGAGCCACACCTCCGCCGACACGCGGCGCGCGGCGCGGGGGCGCAGGGGTGGAGCTCCTTGATCTTCTCCCTCTCGACGACGAGGCGGATGCGGAGGTCATCCTCCTCTGGCGTGAGGGTCCGGTCCAGTGGCGCGCCGGCGGGGGGCAGACCAGCGAGGACGAGCGCGTCCTCGAGTGTGAAGGTGGCGGGGCCCGCTGGGAGACGGAACGCGTGGGTACCAGGGTCCCAGAGCGAGAGGAGAAAGCGGAGAGGGCCGCGCGGTCGGGGGGAGACAGCGGCGGTGGAGGCGGCGACGGCGCCGGAGATGGCGGACGAGGCGAGGATGGGCGCGAACACGGAGTCGCGGAGTGCGGCGGCGACCCAGGCAGACCAGCGCGGGCAGCTGCTGAGGTAGCGGAAGTTTGAGCGGCGGGATGGCGTGCGTGCGGCGGCGAGGCGGCGGGCGGCGGTCGCGGCGTTGTGGTGCGCGGGGCTATGGGGAGGGAAGGAATGAAGGGGGGCTTCGGATCGTGGAGGGTTCGCATTTCTCGGGACGGAGGCCGCGGTGAATTGGGATCGCCTGCCGAGTGCCAAGTAACCGCCGGCGGGCAGGCAGGTTGGCCGGAGAGATGAGAGGTCGGAGCCGGAGATTTGGGGGTTTGTGTAATTAGGGCTTTAGGTTTAGAAGGATGGTGCGCGGAGGAATGGCAAAGGCCACGAATGCAACCCGCTCCTCCCTCTGCTCCCAGCGCCGGAGATTTGGGCGGGACACATTTCTCAGTTGGCAGGACAGGCCCGAGGCCGAAAGACTTCACAAAGCTGGGCCCGCTTCGCAAAAAAAAAAAAAAAAAAAAAAACTCGTCTCCTCCCGCTCGGCCCGACAGCCGACGCGTCTGTTCCGCTTCGCACTAGGCCGCCGCTTCTCCCTCTGCTCCCAGCGCCGCCCCCCCCCCGCCGCTCCCTCACCCGCCTGGCGCGGCGCAAGAGCGCGATCCCGTCACGTCTGCCCGCTGGTCCCGTCGACGTCCACCCGCGCGAGAGCTGCGGCCCCGTCGACGTCCGACCGCACGGGACTCTCCGTCTTCGTCTCTCTCCGAGTGTGGGATTGAGACGGCTTTAACCCCCGCATCATATCTCTCACAGTCCGGGTGTCGACTGCCGAATTGAACCCCTGATTCAATGGAGGCGTCCGAGGCAGCACCGGCGGCGGCCGCCGTCATGGAAGCAGAGGAGGATGTGAGCGGCGGGAAGGGCAGCTGGTACGTGTTTGGGGAGCGGGCGCTGATGGTGCCGTACATGCGGGAGCACGTGCCGCGGTACCACGACTGGATGCAGGGGATCCGGCGCTGCTGGAGGCCACCGCGTCGGAGCCCTCTCCCTCTCGCAGGAGTTCGAGGTCCACCGCTCATGGACCCTCGACCCTCTAAGTTCGGCACCGCACACCCTCCTTCCTGTTTGCCTCGATTTAGTTCTGAGCTGTCGTGATTGATTCGGTGGAATTCCTTTTTGCTTGTTTGTTTGTTCGCAGAGCACACTTTCATAGTGTTGGATAAGGAGTTGATAGAGGGAGAGTTCGTGCCCAGGAACCCGCACACTGAAGGTTCCTTAACTGTGACTTTTGTTAATTCTGTTCTGCCCATTAGCTCCATTAGCTTGTTAACTTTGACTTTTGTTGATTTTGTTAATTCTGTTCTGCCCATTAGCTCCATTAGCTTGTTAACTGTGAGTCTGTGACTTTTGTTAATTTTGAAAGGGGACCATACAATTATGCCTTGGTTGCTGCCATTGTGCTGTTAAAAAAATAATATATATAACCTAAATTCATACTGACTTGTATACATTTGTTCTTCAGGTTTGACTTTCTGTAGATCATATAATTAAAACTTATGCAACTCTAATCTGCAGAGAGCATAATCCTAATGAATTTGAGTTTCTAACTAAAAAATTGTACGCATGTTTTGATATATGATTTTGCTTGGATGATTGTTCATCTGCTGATTGAAATATCTTTCAAACACAATATGGTAGTGATCTTGCTTTTCTCCCTTTAAGTTACATGGCAGTGTTTATTTCTTTTCGGTCCCAATAAGACAATATGGTATGTGACATGGAGATCAGTACACAATGGTATCCATGTAAGGGTACTCTGAATCTTGTAGAATGACAATTGAAAATCAAAGTTTCTTGTAGCTTTGGTTTGTTAAGTTCCCTGTCTAAATCTTGTCTGTACTTGTACTCTGGTTTTGATTATCAATAGCTTTCGTGTTTACTGATATTTATCTTATCCATTGCAGCTATGGTTGGTGATGTGAACATATATATGAATGACCCTGATGATATGCAGCTCATGGAGATAGAGATTATGATAGCTGAACATAAGAGGTACCTAAACTATAATACTAAATTACTAATGATATCACTGTTTTTATTTTATCATCTTTGACATCTTCTCTGCATTTGCATTGTTTGCACACATTTTTTTACTTGGCTTTAATAATTCAATGTGGACATCTTACTTGGATATATGTTACCTGAATATTTTTGTTGAGAGATCAAGCAAATTGTTGCAGCTAATTTATTACTCCATCCGTTCCAAATTATAAGTCGCTTTGACTTTTTATAATACATCCATTTTGCTATGTGTCTAGATATGGATGTACTCAAAAAAAAAAGTCCAAGTGACTTATAATTTGGAACGGAGGGAGTAGTCCTTTTAACTTTCCATCGTCAGTTGCTTCACTAACCACATCAGTAGCATAGCATAGTTTATTAGCTTGCGACTATGTGATAATCCAGTACAATTATGCTTTTTTTTTTTTTTGCAAATGATTGTGTACTGCAAGACAGACAAACTCTACTAAGCACATGAATCTGTTCTCTACCTCATTTGCTCCTTGGTTCATGTACCCAATTTTTTGTCATGATCTTGTTTTTATGTAGTGATAGGGAAGTTGAAAGGGATGTTTTGCCATGTCACATGAAAGTAAAGTAGATGCTGAACTAAGGATAAAAAGGGGATGTTTTGCCATGAGATGGAGGTACTGTCTGATCGTGCTAACTAAAACCGACTTTTTCTCGTTGCAGCCGGGGGAGGGAATTGGTCAAGAAGCAATCTTACTGATGATGGCATTTGCAGCAGAGAAATATGGAATTCACATTCAGGGCAAAAATTAGTGAATCAAATCTGGCATCCCTTAAGCTCTTTAGAAAGTTGGTGAGCACCCTCTTTTGCTGTATTCTTTTTTGGACGCTAGTTTGCTTGATCAGAATTATGTTTCTTTTGGTTTTGATGGGGCTTCAATGATGCTTCGTACAGTGCAGTGTTCAAGGAGGTATGTACTCTTGACTCGAAATCTCACTTTCACAAAAGAATATGTGAGCATTGCGAAGAAGAATAGGTTCTGCTAAATTATATCACAGTTCATCAACGTTGATGGGCCCTCAGTCTTATAGCAAGTCATAACAATAGTATTTGTCCATCAAAATTCCAACAATCACTTTAAATCCATCTAAACAAACATCATCAATTAGTCAAACTCCTTATCTTTCTTTTCAGGTGACTCTGGAGGCACCTGTTGGCTCACTCCCGTTGAGATTTCCTCTAACCATTGGAGACTGGTGACATCTGACCCCAAAGCTAATTCCAAGAAGCTGATGCTGTTTGTGCTCTTGACCAAAATTTACTGTCTGATGGTGTATGAAAAAATTCAATAAAAACAGTTGCACAGTTGTGATTTAATTACATTACGACTACATGGAAGTATGTCTGCAGTAATCAGCAGACAGTATACGATGTTGAAATCAAACCGATATATCATTATGTTGCTCATGAATCATCATGATACGATTTGTAACGCTAGCTAACTGCAACGGTACCACTTTTTTTAGATGTGACATGTGAGCTATTGTCATTAGCCTGATGAAAAACACCAGATATATTTAGTTCGGCTCTTGGGCTCATAGTTGTCAAGCAGCCCAACAAAGCCCAGCTAAAAAACACCAGATTTAGTTCCGCTCTTTGGGCTCATAGTTGTCAAGCAGCCCAACGAAGCCCAACTAATGAGGTATGGCATATCGGACCCACGCGTCAGAATCTGTCCTCCGTACAACCCTTGGGCACGGCCGCCGCCGCCCGCCTGGGCGAACGAAACGGGACGAGATAACGAGAGGGCAAAGGGGAGAGCAGGGACCAGCTCAGAAACAGAGAAGATGGGGGCGAGGCGCGACACCGAGTTGGACGGCGAAGAGCTCGGCGGCGAGGGGCTCTAGCCCTGTAAGTGGTGGCGCGACTCCGCCGCCCCTAGCCGCAGCCCCTGTCGTATGCGTCCTCCGCCCGCTGGGGACTTCGCTGGTGGCGCCTTCATGGGATCCATCTTCGGATATGGTACTCCCGTGATTTTCGATTAACTTGTCCTTTTCGGTTATCAGGGGCCGTCTGGATATTGTCTGCTTTGTGGAATTTTTGGTTCTTAGGGCGCGTAAATGATAGAAAAACACTTTTCCCTGTTAATATAGTATTTGCCCAAATCATGGCATGGCATGGCATGGCATGGCATGAATTTGCTAATCTCGATACCCAGAAAATTAGTATTAGTATTTTAGCCCGCCTCGGTAATACTGTTCCCGGTTATAGCTGCATCTCACATGAATCACATGACCACTTAATTTGAAATTTAGATCTTTTGCGTTATTTGCACTGTGAGCCCCTTATATTGCTCTAGTTGCGAAGAGTGCAATCAACATGGTTTGTGTGTATTTACACTTGTGGCTCGTTCCCTTGATATAAAATTCCTTGGATTCCTTCCTCAGGACAAGGTTTGCTCACTAAGAAGGGTTTTAAGGGCTCATTCAGCAATGCAGGGTCCTCTGCCAAGGTTAGTTTATCATAGTTTTTGTTCAAATATATTCGTTTGATGAAGAAATTGTGATGTTCCTGTCTGGACAGCTATTCATATAACACAAATTATCTTGGATTAGACTTTTGCAGTTCTCTCTGGAGTTCAGAGTTTGGTCGTGTGCTTGTTCTGGCTAAGGTTACGCGGGGAAATGATGACAGTATGTATATACCTTGTTAGGCCGGCCATATATTTTGTTAACATATGTGAACTTGATGTGTAAAGATGAACTGACATGTTCTGTTGGCAGTTATCAATGCTGGTGTAGCTGGTTGTTGTACTGGTGTTGCTTTAAGCTTTCAGGTATTTACACTGAACCTTTTTCTAACTTTCTTGCTTACTATTGTTCTTTCTCATTTCTTGGATGAGGAATTTTGCGGTTTAGCCATGTGGTAACTGGTAATCTTGTTGCTGTGTGTATTGTGTAGTGTAACTATCCTCGTCATTAGATTCATGTGTTCATCTTGGATAGAATGGCAGTTATTCATAGAATTTTTTGTGAGGGTAGATTCGTGTGTTATATGAACTGCTTGGATTTGGATAGCTAGTGTCATGTCTGCTTAGAATTTTACCGTTTGGAGAATGAATCTTAAATGTTCCTGGGTGTATATAGGTGCAATTAAAACTTGTGTTCTTGGAAGGAATTGGAAGCAATCTATTCCAAGGGTTACACACTAAGGATGAAATGAAAAGGTTCCATGAACCTGCCTCATGAGATCCTGCATTATTTTTGTCAGTGAAACTAAATTTTTCTTGCATTATTTTTGCGCTTGACTAGTGGTTAGGCCAAGGTTTTTATCAGATAATTCATTTCTGCTAATGAATTGTAAATTGACTAGTGGTTTATAAACATGCTCAGTTGCACATGGTACTCCAATTTCATAAATTGCCATCAGCACCTTCTTTCTTTAGAAAGATACCCTTTCTTTTACAAAGAAAACAGATGTTTTGATAAATCATAGTTTGATGGGGATCTCAACCAGCACTTGGCTAGTGATACACTGGATACACTTTTATGTGTTTTATTTTGTTAGTTTGCTAAATGCATGGTGTCATTTCTTTTTGGCACTAGCATGCATAGTGATTATCAATGGCTATAACCGCATTACATTTTAGCGCTCAACTGTTAGTATGTGGCCATTTGTTTCAAGTTACAGAGGAAGTGGATATTTGTCCATTTGCTGCCCTGAACTACTATTTGGAGTCCCATTATTCTAAAACTCATTCAGTTCTTGGGGCTTTGTCTTATATAATAATTATCTTACATTTTTTTTTTTCTTTATCAGGAACGCCCTCAAGCGTTGCTTCCGTTGTGCCACCTTTGCAGCATTCTCATGCATCATGGAGGGGCTCAATAAGCAGCAGGCTGCAATGGCTCACACAATTGGCGGGACTGCCGTGGACAGTCATGCATGAGAAAGGCAGTGTTCTGCCCCTGTTCACGCTTCCACCAATTCTTGATGCATCCTGATGTTTAGCTTCATGCTGCTTAGCGTTAGTAAAGCCTAAGCACTAGACTAGAGAATATAGGGGTGTGAGAGATGGTGAAGGTAACTTCAATCTTCGGTTCTTTATTGTGTTGACCCCATCTTATGTAAATTTTGTTTTTGACAAGATGTGCGACTTGCCTAAAATCCAGATTTGCTTCATCAGACCAGTTTCCCTTTGATCTGTTAACTTTTGTAGCATGCCCTTTGCGGATTCCGCTAGGTCTGGCATATTTATATGGGATAAGATCATATATATTTGCCTGAATTTCTATTTCTTTTCGGTATTTTGTATAAGTAAAGTCACTGAAGTGACAGTTTTTTTTCAGAATGTAAAGTAGGGATGCGGGTGGTTTTGTTGGGTTAACCCAGCTACTGATAGCCATGTTGCGCCCCCACCCCCG
This sequence comes from Hyparrhenia diplandra, assembly GCA_015847255.1. NCBI lineage: Eukaryota > Viridiplantae > Streptophyta > Magnoliopsida > Poales > Poaceae > Hyparrhenia > Hyparrhenia diplandra. Next base: position 197,896 of record JADLZK010000010.1, read on the forward strand.
CCAACCCCTACCTCGATAGCCCAAAAAAAGGGTGTTATTGGCCAGGGCGAGCTAGCTGAATGTCCCTCCTGGTGGTGAGCCTAGGTTGTCCCCTCAGATGCTCTATATATTATTATTGCTCTATAACTGTATCGTGCAGCTATTTTTCATCTCTCATGACGTTCTCCCAAGGGCGTCTTTGTGCTTCTAAAATAAATACGTATTCAAAATCAGCCGTCGTTGCGAGCAACGCGACGACACTAGAGTTAATAAACCGTCAAAAAAAATGGTAGGTTCCTCAGAAGATGCGGACACGCTGGCAGACGCCATGTCATTATCGTTCATCACCGTGTTTTTCCCCCTTTTTGTAAGTTTATTAAGGTACAAGAAGCTTTTGAATGACCAGACACGGCGGACGGTGGATCCGAAGCATATATCGTCAGGCTGAAGAAATAGGATATACTGACAACTGAGACGGCAAAACGCTGCCGATGTCGACGCCAAATGCTCAGCTTGTAAATTGTAATCCCACCGTATATAGCAGACCTCTTCTTCCCTGCTGCTCGCAAGCATCACCCGTCGGATGGACAGGCCCGAGTTTCCAACACCTCACAACTGCATTCGCCGCTGCAGCGCCCACGGCACACGTATCCTGCTTTCGATGGCACGACGGAACGATCCCACGGTTCCTCGGGGGGGCAAATGGTGACGATGCTGCTGTTTGCAGCGGCCGCCGCGCTGCCGCAACCCAGGGGGCTGCGCGCCGGCCAACTTCCAGCCGGGACGGTCTTTCCAGCAGTGCACCGACCTGCCCGTGCTCGGCGCCAGCCTGTACTGACGTACCACTTTCGACGAACGGCACCGCGGACCTGCGTTTCCGGGCGCCGCAGAGCACCAGCGGCTGGGTCGCCTGGGGCATCAACACGGAGCGCCCCAGCAGCATGGCCGGCAGCAGCGTGTTCGTCGCCTCGCTGGACGGCAACGGCGGCGCGGTGTCCGTCCTGATGACCTACCTGGAACACGTCACCCACCCTGACCAACGGGACCTCAAGCTCGACGTGCCCGTCGCGCCTGTCGCCGAGTACACGGCCGGCGCGTACACCATCTACGTTACGGTGGCGCTCCCGGGGAACTCCACGCAGCAGAACACGGTGTGGCAGGCCGGCCCGCTCAGCGGCGGGCAAATAGCGCCGCACCCGATGTCGGCGTCAAATATGCAGAGCACCATGGCGCTGGACTTCCTGTCTGGCGGCACAAGCGCAAGGATACCCAGCTTCGAGGTGCACCGTCGTAACCTGAGGAGTTTCCAGGGATTAAAAGAGAAATCCGCAGTGATGAAAGGCTATCCCATGGATCGTGAAGATCTTAGAGCCATCCATACTAAATTTGAAATTCCACGGAAAATGTCTCTAGTGGTTGGTTGTTTACAACTTTATTACATTGTTCTGTTTTGAAATTGGTTGTACATAATGGACAACAAATGCTAATTATAAATGTGTTTTATGCATGTATTTACATTTTCAACCATCACATTACATTTGTGTTACTTTTATATACAACTCTTTGTTGCTATTAACTTCTCAAAGTAGTACAATTTCCATCTCAGTTCCCAGAAATATAAGGATTTCTTAGTAATTGTCCAAAGTCAAATTATCTAGAGGTTAACCACCTTGTAACAGGGCTCAATGCCTAGTTGCATGGGGAGGACGTGCCAAAAGTAAAGAAGAAGGCTTAATTCTGGGTATCAAGCGGGTAGAAACCCAGAACGCATGCCTCCTGCTCAAACTCATAATGTATCAAGCGGTAGAAAAACCCGTAACGCATGCCTCTTTGCTCAAACTCATAATCCGATTCATCACCCTGGCGACTCAGTTTGGGCAACACTGGGTCGGGACCGTGTATTGGTGGGTGGGACTCACCGGGCGCTTTACCTGTGTGTTTCCTCACTGGAAGCGACACGCGCTTTACATGCTCCTAACCTTCTCGGAGCATCAAGAGTGTCATTGTGGGGAAACGGAGAGGCCACCAACTTGCACGCACTCTCGATAGCGACTAACCTCTCTCATCCCAGCGCCATCGGGCCTCTACTCACACTTCGATGCCGGGGAAGCTTCCGCGCAGGATGTCAGTGGCAGTGGATACTAGGAGCCAGTCTCCACCATGCCCATCTTCTCCCCAAGCATTAGCAGAACTCACCATCACGGAGGGCATGCTTCCGTAAAGTGGCCCTCTCCAACGCATCCAGATGCGGATTCCTACTTCTATAAAGACTAAAATCAGTTGTTGTCCATTTTAATCTACCGGACGAGGAGGAGGAGACCAAAATTGTGCCTCGCGACACCTTCATTAGGAACAACTTCGGCTCCTCTCAGGGTAAAGTTCTTTTGGCTCCTCCTAACCCGAATAGAATACATTCCAGGGGTGGCGTATGTGTATATTGCACAAGAACATTGTGGACGATGCAAATGTGAGATCGCGCAAAATGGCAGATGAAATAGGTGATCACATCTTTTTCTGAATGCCCCTTCATCCAAACCTTGACCCTAGGAATGTCACCAAAGGATAGCAAAGGTGGATGAACTCTAGACCTGGCTAGGGCCACCCCACCCCTCTCACCCCGGTCTGAAGAAGGCCTTTCACCCTTTTGCTGCTTTCTCCTATGCTGGTATTTTTGGAATCACCGCGATGAAGTTGTCTTCTCCTGAGCCCCACCGCACGCCGACGAATGGAATTAAAAGGCTTTTGTGGGGCTGCGATTCCCTTTTGAATGTAGTCGTCGTGAATCCTCAAGGCCTAGCCTTCCCACCGCTTAGAGGCTCCCCTTTGACATTTGTGGAATGGAAACGCTAGCTTGGGGATTGTTTGGATCCCAAAGTTGCCCTAAAAAAACTAAGCTTGTAACAATGTTATTTAGTTCGCTATGTTTGACATGAAATGATTGTTTCCCTTGGTTGACTTCTATAGTGCGATATCAAACTTTTTGCCTAACGCAATTCGGTAGAAAAAAGCAACTTAACGAAGCTCAGTGCTATAACAAAAGGGCAAGATGATAATTGGTATGGCGAGCCATTACCATAGTGACCAAGTTACTTAAAAAAATTAATGTTTGGTCTGATATTATTTTGCTAATCTACCTAAATCTTTTTTATGACTATTTTTTAGAAATTGAGTAAAATATCTATATGTTAAGACATATCATGCTTAGATGGTAGGTTCTTAGCAATTCAAACTTCAGCCACATAGTTTTGTTGTTTAATGCTTCTACAAGGGTTGTAGAAATGATAAACTACATGATACCTATTTCATGGTTTTACTAAGGGAATGAAGAATGAGAAGAGAGTTGCATTAGTGAGGGGCAAGAGTCCCCCTCGACTTTCCAGTTCCACCTTTTATAGGTGATAGGTGAGGGGGGTTCATTATTTATCCTAATGAGACTGATATTTTATAATAAATCCTCTAGGGCTATGAATGTGCCTAGCAAGTGAACGCTAGAAAAGCCAAATGAAACTTTCAATGGTTACTTGGTCCAAAAATTAACAATCATTTTGGTATTGAAATTAGAACCCAATAAGGGGTGTCGTTAAGGCTATTCATATGCGGGTTTCATGCCTGTAGAAATCAACTGCACCTTTTCCTCCATTACAAAACCCCTTTTACGGTTTCTCAAGGTATGTACAACCCGTGAGACTGAGACCGCTCTCTACGGACCTCAATCTATCATACAAGATATATAAAAAAATGTGTCAATACAACCCACGCATGTGACACTATCTCTTAAACTATTTAATGCAATAATGACAACCAGATTAGTGGTGAAGGTGCTTTGAGTCGCACAATTCTGTACAACGCAATTAAGCATCTAACTCTGCCTCTAAACATTGGAGCATGAGCCCAGGCCGCTATTTCACAAGAGACGAGGCTACTATCTAAACGCTAAGTGTGGGGTTTTGTGCAAAAATAGCAAACATAGAGACGAACTTAAGAGAATTGCACGGCCCCAAGTACCAATGACAATTTTTGCAAGTCCAAGTAAGAATAAATGAAAGAGGATATAGGGCTATGCAGGTCATTTGCCTCCTCCTTCTAAGAGACGGCCGATCCTTTTAAAATTGTCGTGTTTATTTTTGAGTACCTTTTATTTGATCATTCGCTTTATTTAAATTATTTTAGCAAATTATAAAATAAACAAATTATAAATAAAGTATCTTCAATAATGATAAATAAGTTATAAAAAAATAATAATATTATATATATTTTTTAAATAAGACTTAATGATCAAAATAAAAACTACATGAAATCCAAAATGACAAATCTCACGGGGACAGAGGGAGTTTTTTTCGAGATCACGCTTCTTTCTCGGGCTGCTTTTTATTAAGGTAGTAAACACAAAATAAAGTCACAAATAAATAGCTTCATTTAAAGCTAGGTAAATAAAAGTTACCAAAATTTAACCTACATTCTATCGGGATACATGAAAAGGAAATTACATAGTGTGGATTAGTGCTAATTAAGAATAGAAAAACACACGTTAAATCACGCAAGACAAGCCGCCGGGGTTACCGAGACGCCTTTGAAGTCCGGCCACACACCAAAGTGTGCCTTCCTCCTTGATGTCATTAGCCAACTCGCTGCCGCTCTAGTGTCGCCACCAAAAGTTCTCGAATTTCGCTCCTTCCACAGTTCCACCCAACCAACAGAATAGGGAGTCAAAAACCTTGTCGCGAACGGCTTCGCAAAAGCTTCCTCATTTGTAGCCACCATCCTATAGCCCCAACCTCAAGTAGTTGATTAGGTTATGCAGGTTTAAGCTAGCAAGCAGATATGCCATACTTCTCCGCTTATAATCGCAGCAACCAAGGAGGATGTGATCCATAGTCTCCTGCTCTGGGTCACACATGACGTATATTGGAATCCTGTAGACCGCGGGCTCCAACCCCCCATCCCGCTGTCCAACATCTATCATGCAAAAAACAGCCAAAAGAAGAACTTGACCTGCGGAGGCGCTGTAGACCTTTCCACATCTCCTTGGCACCAAGCATCCTTTTGTAGAGCCACGAACATGGCTCATAGGCAGAGGCGTCGAGTAATTCGGGACCGCTGCGCTGAACCTCCGGCCAGAAATGATGTCCTACCGCCGTGAGAGGTGCACCAGGTCAAGAAGATCACACAGCTGCCCTAACCAACCATATTATCATCACCAAGGAGAGAGCCCCTGTGATATGAGCAATCCAAGCATCGTTTGTCAAAGCATCCCCACTGTCGTCCATTTTTTTTTGTGTTCACGGCTTTAAAACAAATTTGGCGCCACACTTTGAACTGTCCTCCCTGCAGCCACGGGTCCATCCAAAAGAAATGGGACAGAGGGAGTACTCAGTAAGAATGCTAGAACAACTTTTAATTGGACGAATGGAGTATTTCAAACGTGACAATGTATCCCAACACCTAGGCTAAAAAGAAAAAAAAAATGGAGGTTCCATTTGAAAACGAAAAACTAGTAGGAAAGTTCCTGTCCTTGAAATAGGATAGCAAAGCAGCAGACACCATGTGGAGCAAGTCAGACACGCGGATCCGAGAGACCTATTTCTTTCATCAATCATCACCGTATGGCGCGATTACGATATGCGCATTTGGCTATTGAGATAAATAAACACGCGCCGTATATTTTATATAAGCATATAGCATGAGGAGTTTATTACAAGCGCAGCATGGTCTGACTTGGTATATGCTCTGCAACTGCGAAAGATTGACAGTGTCCACGTAGTTAGCCAACTGCCCAAACAACGTCGCTGCATTCTCCATCACGAACTCGTATATATAACACGCCCCTTTCCTTTAAAATATGCAACCACACCTGATGCCTCGCCATTGTAATCATTCGCGCCTCAGTCGTGAGCTAGCGATCAACGCGGCACACAAGAAGAGTCAAGAGGCAAGAGCACACATCAAGAACGTACACATACGTGCGTGTTCAGCATTAAGAATTCCCGGATGGCAGGACGGAACCACCGCTGCTCCTTCTGGTTTGCCATGCTGGTGCTCTCTCGCGTCGTCGTCCACCGCCACGGCGCAGCAGCAGCAGCAGAACTGCTCGTCCGCCAAGTTCTCCGCGGGCATTCGTTTTCCAGCAGTGCACCTCTTCCTTCGCTCGGCCCCAGCCTGTACTGGACGTATCACCCGGAGAACGGCACCGCCGACGTGGCGTTCCGGGCGCCGCAGAGCGCTAGCGCGGCACAGGTCGCGTGGGGCCCCTTCAAACCCCACGACCGGCGGATCCATGGTCGGCAGCAGCGTGTTCATCGCGCCCCAGGACGGCAACGGGCCGCGTCCGTCCCGGATGACCCTCAAATTCGGAGACCACGCCGTCGCAAAGCCAGCCCAACGCGGCACCGTCAGTTTCGCCGTGCCCGCCGGTCCGGCCCGTGCCGAGTACTCCGGGCGGCGCGTACACCATCTACGCGACGGTGGCGCTGCCGGGGAACGCACGATTGCAGAACACGATTGTGCAGCAGGCTGGGCCGCTCAGCAGGGGGGCAAATAGCGCAGCACAGACTTGCCCCGGAGAACCTGGAGCAGTTTCAGAATCTGGACTTCCTATCCGGTGGCACCGGGGCAACTGAGTCCAGGGGGCCTACTATCCGTCGTAGCTTGAGAGGGAGTTTGGGGTTGAAACCCCAGTGGTTGCTTTGCTTTCTTCTCACGTTGACATTGTTCCAGTCTCAGATTGATTGATTGTGCATTACTAGTACAGCAGTACCCCTTTATATGGTTTCATTCGTTGTCTCAGGTTCGATGTTGTATGTGCATTGAGATTTAATTGTATCTGTTGTTGCGAGTTTCTTTTGAAATAAAAAGTACTGTGTGCTGCTACTGTGTCCGTTTATATTTAACTGAATTGAATTTAAGATTTGATTGTATGATATGCGCAATGTACTGTGCCAATTTTGTCTTTGAAAAAACACGGACAGAAACAGAAAACTGGCCTCCGCTCGCGGGCCGCGTCCTCCCAGACAAGCTAAAAGTCTGGATTCACCCCCAACTATCATAAAAGTTTACTTTTTCTCCCTTGGCTTCAAAAGGGCATATCACCTCCTCAACTTTTCAAACATGCAAATTACACTCCTCGGCGGTTTTGAAGGTGGATTTGCTACAGTAACCGTGGTTTGCTACAGTGCCAGTGGGTTTGCTACAGTCACAGTGTTTTTGCCTTTTCTTTTTTTAAAAATTCGATTCAATCTTTTAAAAAAATTATAGTAAATTATAGAAAAAATCATAAAATAAAAATCCAATTTATTTGAGTCCACATGATTAGATCTACACAGTGAATATAATATGATATGCTTCAAGCATAAAGTTTTTGCTCACGAAGGTTTTTGTCTTTTTTCTTTTGTATTTATAAATTCATTAGTACCAACTTCCTATAATTATTTTTTGTATAAAAGTTTCACACCATATTATATATTCATGTGTAGATCTACTCATAAGGAGTCTAACAAAATTGATTTTTTATTTTATGATTTTTTTGTGATTTATTATGATTTTTAAAAGATTCATTAAATAAATAAAAAGAAAAAAGACAAAATCTTTTTTTAGCAAAAAAAAGCATACTAAAGCATAACCAAATTATATATCTACCGCGTGGAATCTAATCATATGGGTTCCAACAAAATTGATTTTTATTTTTTATGATTTTTCTATGATTTATTTATAATTTTTCAAAGATTCAACGGGATTTTTCAAAAGAAAAGGTACTGGTACTGTAGCAAACCTTACTGACACTGTAGCAAACCACGGTTACAGAAGAAATCCACCTTCAAACCGCCGGCGGCGAATTTGCATGGTTTGCTCGGCGGATACGAGCATGCCACAATTTCCAAAAAAGTGCCAACTTTTGATAGTTGGGGAGAATCCGTGCTTTTTTGGTCCGACGTTCCCGTGTAAACCCAGCCCACTTAGGTAGGGTTTGCGGCCTGCGGCTGCCGGCCCAAACTCCGCCTCCTGACCTCCGGCGGCTCGGTCGCTTGGCACGTTAGGCCTTCTCGGCAAATTCCTGGATCGGGCCTGCTGCCGGCGGCGTCTTTGCTCCTTGGCGTGGCACGCAGAGGCCAGGTCGCGGTCTCACGCGCCCGCTTGTTTTTTCCTTTTTTTTTCACCGGAGAGGCTCCGGGACTCGCCAATGTTAACTGCCGACCAGCCGGCAGTTAACATTGCGCCGACCACCCTCTAATTGGGCGGCCCAACAAATTGGTAGCCCGACGGTCCAAGATGACGACGAACGCGGCTACGGCGCGTTTTCTTCAGCACGGTTCTTCCTTCCCGTCGAGACTGGTTCTGCAGCACGGTTCTGGAGCAGCGAGCGGCGGATGCGAGGTGAGCAGCGACATGCAAGCGACGGCGGCGGGACAAGACATCTGGAGGCGGTCCAGGTTTCATCATTTTGGTCTGTGGTTTTCATGGCTCTGTGATGTGAGATTTTCCCATTTTTTCGTGCATGTCTACGATCTAAGTTTCCCAGGAGTTTGGCGGGTTTGATCCCAGGCAATGATCCTTTGGGGAGTTGTTCGTTTGCTACTTCCAATTTGGTCTGTGCGAATTTTGGGAGCCATTCCTTTTTGTTCTGATGGAGATCGAGTCGGTCGTTTTACTTCTGTTCGTAGGGCTTGGGGGAGTCAGGCTCCTGTTCGTCCTCTTGGCTCCTTTTCTGATGTGTCCAGTCGCTCTGCTTCCGGTTCGTCGGTGTGGGAACACCAGAGCCCCCTAGCACCGTTTATGCTTTAAGATATCATCATAACTCATGCATATCCATTTGACCGATCAACTGGAATTATCCTTTCTGTGTGTTCCTAGAGGTATTTAGAGGTACGATGAAATTGATGTGAAGTGATGCTCACTTTTGTTCTTACTTGTTTGGCTATTGAATTTTGTGCAAAATATTGTTTAATATTCACAAGATTTATACCTCAAGGACATCGTAGGCTCTCGCTTACCGCACAATTTTCCTTCTAAGTAATCCTATTAATTTCTGTTCCAATTATGGCCTGTAGCATTACTCTGTTTCAAAATACGCTTTTTGATATTACTTGAATGTACCTTTTTTCAGTACTGCTTTTTACCAAAGTGACCTTGTCGCTGGATGGTACTACAATAGCAGAGATGGCCAATACTACATCTACAAAAAAATAGAAAGTACATGCCACTGACGACAGATCTGGTGATTACAACTGAGCTAGCTGTTCCAAATTCCCCCAGCTTGCTGTTATCTCATGTGACTTTTGCAATGTTACATCCATATAAACAGGAAAAATGAATCTGCAGCAAATCATCCATACGATGAGGCCAACCAAGATGTCGTGGAACACTTTTGTATGTGTCTTAACTGATGATATTGTGTTAAAGATAGTCCTAGGTATTTTATGTTGACCCTTTTTTCTGGCAATTGTCCCTTTGACTGATCTTCATCTATGGTTTACTATATTAATCCATATCAAAACATGCCATGTTTTCCTTTAATAGAACATTGAAGTTCCTTTGATAGACATCAAATCTTTTCTTGTGTAGAGCATCATAAGTTTCAAAATGTAGAACATGGATATGTTGTTCAACTTTCTTTGAACTGGATGTTCTTTGTATTATTCATTGATGCCTACGCGGAACTGGGGTAGCCGACAAATCTTTTAGTTTCTGAAATTTTTTCATCTATCAAATTGTTTCATATAGTCCTCTAGAGTTTCTTTAGATTTTTTTTTATGTTTCATGTTAATTGTTCTAGTTTCTGCGATTGTTTTTGTAAATGTTTTTCTAGTTTATGCCTCTATGTTCTTAGTTAATATTCCCTGCTCTATCATCGTAGTTTTTAATGTTCTATTATAAAGTTTATGCCTCTATGTTCTACCTTTCATTATTGTCATGTTCTATCATTCGTTTCAATGTTCTCTATCATGCTTGCAGTATTGAAGCAGTATTGAATATAATTCTATAGAACTCCTGCTTTTATATCCTGCTTCCTCATTCCTCATTCCTCCGATTCCACCTTCGGGCCAAAAGATTCTATCGCTGTTCTCATAGAATATTCCTAATTTATGCCTCAATGTTCTCCCAATTAGTCATGGTTCCCACGATTTCTATCATGTGCTTCTTAAATGTTCTATTATAAATAAATTGATGTTGTTCCTTGTGAATGTTCCTAGTTTATGCTTCTATGTTCTCAGTTATTATTCTAATGTTGTATCATGCGTGTTTTCAATGTTTTACTATAAATAAATCTTGCTATGTTCCTAGTGAATGTTTTTGGTGATATTCCCAGCTTATGCCTCTATGTTCTCGGCCAAAATTCTCATGTTCTATCAAGTGTACTTCATGTTCTATCAAGTGTACTTCTATGTTCTCGGTCCCGGAACAAAGGGTTCAGGCCGGCTGTTACTGTGTAGGCAAGGTTTTGGTTCGTTTGAGACATGAGCCATCCATACGAGCAGTAAGTAATGATTAAAGTGAAGGATTTACAGGTTCAGGTAGGGAAGACATACCTTACTATGGTTTTCTCATGCTTCTTCTAGGTTTCAGTCTTAACACACCTCTTTTTGGGATATCCGGTTCAGGAGGACTAATCAGTTCATCAACTTTTGTTTGGCCCAACTAACGTGAATTTTAATGAAAATAGTTTCAACTTTATTAATACTTATGAAGCATATACTATAGTTTTGAATTTTATAGATTGTCTCTCTCTAGTTTAATAAAAGTTCTACCTACATATTGAAAAATTATATCTGTAGCTTACATTCAGCATTCTATAAAAGAGGACAAAGGAACTATCCTTAGTATGTGGTGTTCTTATTTTCAAAGTAAACCTGACCAGTTAGGATTTAGGTGGGTGTTCATGATTGAAAGTCTTATTTTCTAATTCAGTCTCAAAAGGTGTGCTCCAAAAAAAAAAGGGGTACCAACAAAAAGCACATCTATTTTGCACCGATACTAACCTTTTAAGAAGGTCTGTCACCATCAGTTTTTTTATATAAATTTTAGATCAGTTTGTTGCATTGCTGCTCGAAAAGAAGTGCTGCGTCACAAGGCTATTTGCCAAATCTTCTCCAACTCTCATATTGTGCAATGTGCATGTATTGAAAATATTTGCATCAATGAATCTTATATTTGTTTACTGGTTTGGTTCTCTCTCCCTAGTAAATATAAATATAGCTATATATGTCCTGTTACATATTTGCTTTCAGCTAAGCATATTTGCAGTGCCACACTACCAATAACTAAATGTAAAAGGTCCCTTGTATATCTATTTACGCCCTTTTATGTGCTTAATTTGCCATGGTCATCGATCCTTTTCAGTAATATCTCCTTTTTCACGCCTTCTGGGCATATTCAGTTCTGCCCTGTCTTAGAATGTGCAGTTATCTTTGATGGCTCTGTTTAGCTACTATTTACATATGTTGCTTCAAATATTTTCCTTCTAGCTGCCCTGTGTGTCAAAATTTTTATTTAGTTGTCATACTGAATCCCTCCTCCTTCTTCGTTCCTGATCACTGGGAAATTTAGTCCAAAAATATCTTGCTAGGTTTGGGATTTGCGCTTTCTGATCGCGAAGGTTTAAGGCAAACTTAGATGTGCACCCCCCACGCAGTATCAGGTTAGATTATAGGGGCCTATATGCCCTACTTTAGTAAAGTACATTTTTCCCTGGGATGTCAAGTTTTATAAAAATAGGATTTCTATTATTTTTATCATAGACTCAATTCTTTTTTATTGGCTCCTCTGATTCTTCTCATTTTGACAAAAATTAATCTGGGTAAATGGCTAAATTTCCATGCTTTTGGGTGCTAGTATTGCATAGAGATCCATGCTAGGTTATCTGAATTTAAGAGTAATCCTAAGCTACCTACCTATAATCAGCTTAATTCCTGTGTTATAAGAGTTAAAATTGCAGTGAACAGTATGGGACCTGCACATGGCGTATATTGTGATAGAAAATGTTTGTGGCATGCGGGGACCTACTTTGTAAAATTTATTAAAATCTATTTTAGAAATGTTGTGGCTTTCACCTTCAACTCTTAAGCTGAACACCACCATAGTTAAAAAGTATCAAACTCAGAATGGTATGTGCTCATTCATGTATGTGAGTGCCTATCTAAGATCAGGTATATAATTTTGCATTTTCAAAGTTTGAAGTTTGAACTGAGTTTCATTTCCCTCATTCAAAAGACATACAGTGGCACGTCTATTCTTCAACAACACCTGTTCCATAGACCACTAGAATCTTGCTTATTTCTGTTGGGTAAGAGTGCATTGTGAGTGCCTAAAATTTGTTAGGTTTTGCCAATGGGGTCCCTGAACTTGGTGAAGGAAGACTTAGGTCAAGGCATGACATGGTATTTGAGAGCACTGTACATTGTTGTTTAGTTTTTGCAACTATCATGTGACCAGCAAAATTCATATTCTGGTTATAGAGCAATTTTTTGTATCCTATGCTAAGCTTCATTGGTGTTAATTAGCAGGAGCTAGCCATAAGTCTAAGTGACTGGATTTTGTATCCCAATCATTTTGTTAGATATACTCTTGCTTGTGTATATAGACTACTGTTTTTCAATTTGTGCACTCTGTTTCTGCTTGGAGTACCAGGATGCATTATTTCTTAGCTATATAATAATGGTAGGTAACAATGGAATGCTCTCTTATATGTCAGACGTTGACATTGCACCGCATAACTTGGAGGCCTACACTTCCTCATACCACTGCACGTATGTACTGTTATTTGTTAAATGGAGTCTACGAATGGAACTGCAAACATCAGATTTCATTCTTCTATGATTCATGTGCCTTCGCTTGTACTTTGTTGTCCAAGGTTTGCATCTAGGAATAAATCAATCCATTATCCCAGCTATTTTGCTTTACTGTCGCGACAAAGGTGAGCCGTTGTAATTTCACAGATGCCCATTCAGTCATCTTTTGAAGCTCTAATCTCTGTTTTCTATTGACATCTTTTTATGCAGATGACTTGATGTTTCTGTTCTCGTGCCTCTGAGCTGGCAGAGAAGGCCAACGGAGCACTGTCGTGTAGTCAAGCCTATCCATGTATAAACAGGATGATGGGCTGGGTTGTTCGAGCAGCATGGGCAACGACGATGAACTTGATGGCTTGGTGAAGCAGACACCAATGATACCTATTATCACAAAATCAATTTATGCGGCACTTTCTTTGATCTACATGTACATTATGACTTGCATGTAATTTATGAAATTTACGATTTTTATTCTTGCTGGAACTCGTGTATTCAGTGAAAAATAGTTGAAAAACAGTCGTAAAATCGTCTCACAACGTTGCTTTCGGAAATATTGTACTTGAAATTTTTATGTTATATCTGAATCCACAAAAAGTATTCATTTTATTTTTAGATATTGTATTTGAGATTTTATGTTATGTTTTGAATTCTACTCTCATACTTTCGAATAGTGTACTCCTGGTACGAAATATTCTTTCTCTCATTTTTATTTAATTAGATAGGTAAAGTTTTCTAGAACAAAGCGTTATACTAGATCAACAATAAAAGGCTTAGAGAGAGTCTGATGGACCTTAGGAAGAAAAGAAAACAGTCTGCATGGAAACAACAAAGAAGCCTGTAGGAGAAAAGCCCAGCAACGGAAGGTGAAGGAAGAAGGAAGAAGTCTACTTTCTCCCAAACTTTCACGAAAAATTTCAACTTCAAAACCGGCAACTTCAACTATTCAAACCATGCATTTACCTCCCTAGAGCTGTTTTGAATATTTTGCTACAGTAACCACGGTTTTTGCTACAGTAACAGCGGTTTTGTTTTTTTATTTATTTCATCGAATCTTTGGAAAATCAAGAGAATCATAGAAAAATCATTAAATGAAAAATCTAATTTGTTGACTC